>JAYKKT010000062.1:12465000-12740000 GCA_036023115.1 Brasenia schreberi
TCTTTATATATATATATATATAGAGAGAGAGAGAGAGAGAGAGAGAGATCACATCTTACGCACCATTGACATGCTCACTCATGTTTGCTCATTATTTTTTAGTGGTATGTAAGTAATTTTAAAAGTTTTAGGGGTTTTAAAAAAACATACAGGACAATGTTATTATATTCATACTAGACATGACCCAATCTCTCTCTCTCTTTATATATATATATATATATCAGTTTGATTCCCATGGTTGGAACTTAAGCAGTAAATCGAACTGCGAGATTTATTCTCCTGTTAAAATCGAATAAAAAAAATAGCTTTCACATTTGGAACTCAGTTAAACTGCCGGTTTGGTCTGGTTTCAGTTCCTTCAGCACTCCTATGTCCCCAACCCACGGTCAAGTCCATAGGCTTTGGGTTTTTACTGCATTATGCTTATCACCACTGAAAGTGACTATCGGAACATCATGCACAATTTCGGATCTAGAAAATTTTCTTTAGGGACAGGAGAATAGTCCACGGTTAAGTAAAATAAAGCCCATGGAAAAGACATGAATTATAGCCCACGGTCAAGTCCATGTTAACTATTTTCAGACAATTATGCTTATAGCCCTCCGCGTAAGCTATACTTTGGGCAGCTCCCTCACCTCGCCCTAATGTAGACCCTCCCCAAAATGTGTGCCACTTAGGTGGACAGCTTGACGAAGGCGTGTGAGTCAGTTTAGTGTGGAAATTGATAGGGGCTATACGAAGCATACCTTATTTCTTTTAATTTCTTTTAAAAGAGAAAAAGTGGAAAAGGTGCGTATTTCAAATTTGGGAAATTATAACTTTTTGTGAAATTAAAAATTAGAACTTTTTTGGCATACATTTTGGGAAATTAGAACATTTTTCTTTTAATTTCTTTCACATAAGGTACTTGCTTTAATTAGCACCATATTCAAGTTATCTAAATTAATGGGTTGTACGAAGCATCACTTAGGGGGTTGACTCACAAGTTGAAGGTCACGGGTTCTATACCCGAAGATGTTTTGCTACTGAATCATTTTGTATCCACGATGCATCAAACATTTGATATTTCCTTAACTTTCTTATGTTATCGTGCAAGATATATGACCTAAGAACAATGAAGGCTAAGATTTCGGGGCATTGAAGCACTCAAACAACCAGAATGAAGAGCATGACAGACTCAATGTGGGGGATGAGCCAAGTCGAACCGAAGGCCCTTTGATTGCTAATATTGCCGCTAGGGGAGATTAGGCAGATCTCTATTGGATGGGAATCGAACTGCTAACCTACAAGTGAGGAGCCAACACATGAGCTATAAGGACGTTACAAAAAAGCTTATATTCGGCTCATTTACAACCATTTTCAGCTTATAGAGTATAGGACTAATTAAGGATTTGGTCTTTATGCATTGTGTGTGGCTTTGAGAGAGAGGAGAGAAAAGTAGGAGTCCGGGACTCCCTTATTGATCATCTTATCCCTTGTAAATACCTTTTCCTTTTTCAGATAAGCTCGGGCCTGTGTCGTCATTGAAGATGCTCCCCATCATCACTTTGATCAAGAAACAAATAAAAAGAGAGTAATGGTCAAGTTGGTTGGTCATATTTTGCTAGATACCCGTCTTATTCTCTTCTTATCTTCAATAAATTACATAATAATTTTGTAACTACATGCCCGAAACATTTCTTTAAGCGTGGAAAAGCAGACCCCTCGAGTCAATAACAAGGATATCAAGATTCACGCCAGTGCAGTTGATGTAATACCAGATATCACATTCTAAGATGTTTCCAAGAATCTCAACCGACCATTTTGATGATGGAGGATTGTTAATTTTTGAGATGCAGATATGGGGCCTACTATCTTGACAAGTGCAGCCATTGATCATTGTACTTAACGGCTTAGATCTGAAAAGAGGTCTCAGGTGGTGGTTTGACGTTTTATATGAGCTTTCTTCTCTTCCTGACCCACAGTTAAGGGTATACATATGCTTCAATCTGATCGCCAAGCACCAAAACATTAAAGAGCCCCTACCCGCAAAGTAAGTTAGGAAGAAGAAGATGGAGAAAAATGGTGATTCTCAATTTCCTGGGTTTTTGGATCCTTACTCGCCGGACCATCTTGAGTACAGAAGAGCACTCAGCCGTCGACTGCAAAACAAGGCGCCTGCACCACTGAAGCTCAAGACGAAACAAATGGTTCGAGATGAGAGCTCAAAATGGGGACCAAAATCTGCAGATTCCATAAATGGTTGCTCAACTGAAAAGCTACCCATCCCTTTGCTCTCACCTCTTGTGATTCCACCTGCCTGAAATCTGAGATTTCGTCTAAACTCAACAACGATGTTGTAGAAGTTTCGGGTTTTCTCTTTGTTTTCTGACAGTTTGATTTTATTAGTTTCTTGTAAATTATCTTCTTTTGGACAATGTATTGTAGATAAGAACACCAAGAACAGTTTTGTGTTTGTTAATGATCATATGTAGAGATCCGGCTTAACTTCAATTTTGCCTGGATGTATCAAATCAAACGATGATAATTGAATCACTTCTAATTTTAATGCTCCATTTGTCGATTTATGACTTTTGTTGAAAGAGTACACAGTACTTGACGTACTTTTCATTCATAAACTCCATACTGAACGACCACAATTTTGGTAGATCTCCAGGGTATATTTCGCAATTGCAAATGGACTGTGGATGTATCACTTTGGGAGGAGACTCATGTCTGGGGCTACAGCTTAATCTTCTGAGAATGATTTTGCTTGTTGATAATATATATGTGTGTGTATGTATATATGTATGTATGCTATATAGAATCAGAGTACTTTTTGTATCTTTTGGATTTGATGCTATAAGTGAGATCAAGCGACAAACGTTTGTTCTTGATTTCTTGGAGCGGTAGAATTTCTCCTTTAAATGATAAGATCGAGTTGTATGAGAGATGAAACTTCGAATTAAGCGAATTCGACTTCTCTATGGCAATGTGAGTTGAGAGTTAACACGAAAAACTGGTGTTCTCTTGACCGATCTACTTTTCTCACTTCTATTCTTATGTCGTGTAATGAATGAATATATGCATTTCAAAACCTTCTACTTCCCTCTGATTTTTCTTTGTTTCCTCCTTTTCTGTTTTATAAATTTTCTTTAGTGTACACAAAGAATTGGATCACTCGCAAGGTAAATGGTTTATCACAAAATAGGAAAACAATTTACAAGATCCAATTCCTGAAAGAACATCCATACCCTCAATTGCTTCACAAACTCCAAGTTCATGGATCCATATTCAGGATTAGTGCTTGATTTAACTACATTTGCTTATCCATAAGATGGGAGTGCGTCTCATGAAAATGATTATAGTTAGCTTACTTAGTTTCTCACGTTATGGGATGGTTCTTGTCTTTAATCCATTCATCCAGAAAAGGGCTTCCTGATATGTTGAAAATTTGAAATATTCATCAATAATTCACTATATCTTATGTTTCATATAACAAAATCAAAGGCAGATTTGCGGTTGGATATTCAAAATCGCAAATTCTTTGATCTAGTAGCTGCGGTGCCGGCTTCTTGCCACTGAATTAAACATTGGAAAACCAACAAGTTTTTCTCTATAAAAAATGAAATCAATATGATTTCGCTCGTCTGCACAAAGTCCTCAAAGACGAACTAGTGCACCTCAAAAGAATACTGCAAATCTTCCTTCAGCACGTTCAAGACAAAGCAGCTGCAAAAAATGAAGAATACAAATCTGAGATAATCTCGAAATCAAATTGATATATTGTGGATCATTTCCTATATGTGTTGTCAAAATAGGTTTTTGATCAAACTCGAAATGCGTGGACCTGATTTATGTTGACATGTGATAAATGAATCAAGCAACATGTTAACCTTTGAAATGCCTCGAATGTCATTTGAAGAATGACATTGCACAAAGCTGCAAACGTGGAAGATCAGGTTTTGTGAATGGAGGACCAACTCCTCCTAAAGCTTTTGCAAGAGCTTATGATAGCCCATAACCGTGCTGGAGAAGGCACATCCATGTGAAGGCTTCAAGGCAAATCCTATATCTTCATCCAAAAGGAAAAAAGAAAAAACAGTATGCGAAAGAAAGAAACCATTAGAGGAAAGGTGACCTAAGAGTGAAAAGAGTTCATGAAAAACGGAAATGATGTCCAGCCAAAGAAAATACACTCTTATGATCTGCAACACTCACTCAAAAGGAAAAGCAAAGATCCATAAAAGAATTGGTAATATTTATGAGCTAGATGCAAGACTGGAGCACCTTGGCACATGCTTTCCCCTGAATGACTATATTGTATTATCAAAGAGTGCGAGGAGAGAAAGAAAAAGAATCGGAGTTCAACAAAAGTATTAACGAGACTTAAGGTGACATCAATGCTGCAAGGTATAATTTTCAAGCAAGATACATGGCAAAACGAGATTAAGCTGAAGAAGTGTCTAACTGGTTCACCTCTCACTGTAAAAAGGGTTTAACCAAAGCGCCTACAAAGAATCATCTCCAGACTCGAAGCACATATTGAAGCCTTCACCATTTTATCTATGGGAGTTCTTTAAAGAAATGAGAATGTGCAAGTTTTTCTCATGGAGTAGGTCTGTGGCTGAATGACGTGTATCAGAGCGGCATAATCTGTTTCTTGGGCTTCCAGCTACCGTTAATTAATTGAGTTCGTGATCAGCATCTTCTCCTTGTGCATCTTCCAGCAATTGTCATTCTAATTGGAGCTCATACCTAGCAAAAACAATGGCTGAAATTCGAACTTGTTTGAATTGTGAATAAGCTTCCAGTAGTTTGCAAGTTTGCGCTTCCTTTCGCTCACCTCCAATTTGAGAGGGAATGTTGGAAAATATGAAGATTTAGGACAATGTGGGAAGATATACTTTTCTTCCATCATTACTATATCCTAATTAATATGACGAATCTTGCAATTAGCTTGTAATTGTTTCTTATCGCATAGACCTTCTACCAGAAAGAATGTCTGAGTTGAGTACTTGGATAAAATAGCAGCGACACGAACGTACAATTACAAAAAATATTGTTGACATCTCTCACACACATCCTTCGGCACACAAAGAATGACCTTTAATCGTCGTTCTTTTCTGAAGAGATATAACTTACACGCGCCCCTGCTTCGGTACATAATACCTGCATCTTTTGATGGTCAAACCAATTTCATCCTAAACTGAAAACAAATATACAAACATAGATATGACTACGTACAACCCACTCGATGAAATTCCGCATGGAAAATCCAGTCTGTGCTTCTGCCTAACTTTTAAGTAACCACTTAAACATGGGTAGTTTCCTCCTTCTTACCAGTCCTAGTGGGGGCTGCCGGAGGGATGCCTGGTATCAATGGTGAAGGGGGATGGAATGGATTGGGAAAAGGGAAAGGAGGGAAAGAGAAGAACGGTGGAGGTGGCGGAGGATTGAAAAATGGAACCGGAGGAAAGTATGAAGGTGGGTGAAATGGGTTCGGGTAGTTGAAGAGAGGGGGTGGCTGAAATGGATTCGGAGGTGAAGGAATCGGCAGGAAAGGCGGCGGCTGGAAAGGATTCGGTGGCAGAGGAAAAGGAAAAGATGGTGGTGAAGGAAGCAATGGAATTGTGGGTGGTGAGAAGAACCATGTAGGATATTCAATTATTGGCTTTGTTGGTTGTACCTCAGATTTCTTTTTTGTGCTTGAGACTAAAGCAGGCGTAGATGATGCTAGCTTTCTAAGAGGATTTCTTGTTGGTAATCGCTTATATGAAGGAAGATCATTTCTTGAAGATGTAAAAGCAGGCTGTTGGTTACATAATTTAGGTTGTTGTAGAGGCTTGAACGTGAAAACTCCAGCAGAGAAGACGTGATTTCTTGCATATCTTGACTTCAGTTTGAGTGTTGAGGAGACGGCCATGGATGCTATCGAGCAGTCAAGCTCACTACTCTTAACCAAGCTCACAGTGCATCTCTTGATCCTTTTAGCGTGATGGTGCACAGAAAATGGCAGCTTCACTTTGAATTCTCCTCTTGCTTTGGTCTGTACCTCTTGTTTGAAATTGGGCATTGATTTTCCAAATCCACATTCTATTGCAATAGTAGCACCTCCAATGAAGAAAGAAATTAAAGTGAAGTTAGTAGAAAATTCTATGTTACAGAAACAAAAGCAGCTGCAGAGTTCATTATGAACCAGAAACGAAATGGCTAGCAGCTGAAAATCTTTGGTGGGAGCAGGTGTCACAAAAGACTCTGCCAATAACTAGTGCTAATAGCCGATCACTTCCATGTTGAGCAGACGAACTATAGATCATAAATGTTATTGTGAGCAGAAAAAAAGGTGCAGTGCTGGTACTTCCCATTGGTTATGATTCACAAATGAATGATGCGGTGAAGGGCCCTTTTAAGGACGCAACTCTTTTGGTTCATCACATGTTTTCTTCTTCACAATCTCACAACTGTGTATAGGTCAGTTTCTTGTTTCCTTCAAGATTTCTAGTTGTTCTTTTCTTTAATATATTACAAGAGAAGAATGGGCGCCCGGGGCTGGCGACAAAGCTTTCAAGGTCACTGATTAACAAGGCAGAGGCAAGTGTAAGAGCAGTAGATTCACTACAGCCTTTCACAATCAACCAAAGGAGGTAATGTGACCATCAAAAGAGGGCCAATCGCATAGACTACTTAAGTAATGACGAAAATATCACACATTTACTGGCATTGCTACTGTAAATACCGGGAGAGCCTTTTCAAGTTTTCTTTTTTTCTTTTTTTTCTTCTACAAGGACAGATAATCTAAGTTACTCGAGCTACTTGCCCTTGAAATACGAAGTCCCACTCAAGTTTGGCCATCTGTAGTTATGTCATTCTAAGCGTCATCATGCATCACTTCTAAATTAACTCAGGTCATAGTCGAGCCGTCATGTATGTGAACGTTAATTACTTCTGATTGGAATAAAAATGGGAGAATAAACGGTGTAATGGTACAACGTTAGAGGTGTTTTTCTTGCGTGTGTGTGTGATTGGTCATAGGTGCCTTTGGTGTTTACTCTTGTAAATGACAAAGAGTATAAGGAAAACTAAACATGTTTTGATGTAGAAAAGACGAAGAAAGGAGCGTGACAAAGAGTAGGACGAACCAGGAAAAGAAAGGTTCACGAGACTTAGTTTTTGTACGGCGGATTGTGTGAATGAAGGAAGTCCATAAAATATGGTCATTCCAGGCTAATAATTTCAATTAACCTGTGGGTATTGATCAATATTGTCATAGTTGGGGAGATGTCCTCTTCGTCAAGAGCGAAATATACCAAAGCATTATTCGACGGTGACCGACAACATTCTCTCTCTCTCTCTCTCTGTGCGTGTCTGTTTGTGTTGGTGGCATGACGTGAGCCTCCAATTTAACATATAAAGATAGAGGAGAGAGAAGTCATGAAATCACATCAATTTTACGTTTGATTTGTACGACCAATAATAAAAATTTGAATTACAAAAGTAAAAATTACTATTGATATATATTATTGTTTAAGTAGACTTGAGCACGAGGGTTGTGTATATATATATATATATATATATATATATATATATATATATATATATATATATATATATATATATATATATATATATATAAAAAGAAAGAGAGACAGGGAGTGGTCTTTCCTCAATTGAGGATAATACTTGAACCCTCGTTCCACGTAGTTCCACCGATCCCACTAATGACCGCCGCCCTCCACTACCTTTCACTGCTTTTAACTCTCTAAAACAACTTTTTGTTCGTTAAAACATCATCATCATCACCAAAAAACCACTTAAAAACTACAAAACCTATGTGTGTTTATGTGTGCACACGCATGTATTTATGTGTTTTTAAAATGGTTTTGGTATTGATGGCAAAGGTTTTGATTAGTGAAAGACAGTTTTAGGTAATAGAAGGGTAGTGATATATATGTATATATATATATGGAGAGAGAGAGAGAGGGAGGCCGAAGCAACACACGCGTATCTGCCAGTTGAGCTAAAGCTCTGGGTGCTCCAATTTATATTTTGAATTGTCTTAATGATAATTGTAATATCAAAATTTCAATAACTAAAAATCAATATCGTGTCTAGACTTGTTAACAAGAATCCACGTTTTGCCTTATAATGGATTGGATCCTCCAAGTTGGTTCCTATCTCTCTCAATAGAATTCGTCTCATCAGCACCTGGTAAGTGCCAATCTGAGGTCTTCAAACTTGCAACGCATCAAACCTGAAGCAGGCAGTGGAAGACATCCAACAAATATTTGGATCTATGAAGTCAAGACCAGAATTTAGAGCGGCAAGGACCTCTCCAAGTCCTTGATTCTGGTTAAAGTCGATGTTCGAGACCAAGCGTAAGGAGCCGGGGGTACTCTGTCTAATGGGTAGATTCAAAAGAACCCTCCAGTTGAAAGTCATGGGCGCAGTACCTGGGGCGTTCATATCTGGTTCACAGAAGAGGTTAACTATTGGCATATGATAACTCAAGACAACTATTTAACAAAAACTGAATCACAGATTTTCAAGATACAAACTGCAGGAGCCAACACTAATTGGCTTTTACTTTGAAACTGAGGTTCCCACTCCAATGCATGGATTATCGTGTTGGGCAGAATTTAGTAACAATCAATCCAATAGAAAGAAAAAAGCCCATTTACTAGCCTCACAACGATCATTTCCACTTTTCATGTTCCCAAAACTCTACCAGAACGTGCAAATATTTTCAAGAAGGGTTTGGGAATAAAATTAGTTTTAGTTGCTTCTGGGCGTGTTGCATGTTAGTCATTGGCAACGACATGAAGGGTAGCCTTAGCAGAATATCTGAAAAGATAAAGGCAAGTTGAGCCTCGCATATTACACGACTTTCAGTATCAGTTTGGACTGAGTGTGTATACTAACATATTGTGCAACCTTACTTTCAAAAAAGAAAAAAAAACACATTCTGCAACCTTTTTATCCTGTAGATTTGTCAATCTCAATGGGATTCAATTTGTCTGCAAAACCGTCCTAAACCATGATAGGAATAGAATAAGGAAATTTTTCATACCACATCGCATAATTTATAAACAACTGTGTATTGAACAACAGCTTAACTCATCTTTTCCTTGTTTCACAAATTCAACAAGACCATATAATCACTATACACCAACCTGGGGCATAAATATGCAATACCTTTTGCTAAAGTCAAGAACATCAATCCAAGTTAACAAAACGCCCAATTCACATATTGCAATCCGGGTTCAGAAATTTTAGAAAGGTTACCAACATTAGAACATTAGAATAACTTTGCTCATGTAAGGGATCACCCTTGCATGGATGGTCCCAAGCCCGAATAAAGGAGAAGGGTTGTGTTAGGTTTCCTACAGCCAACGTAAAACTTTGTCGGACATATCTATCATGGATTCTACAAATTATGAGCATTGCATTTGACATTCTCTCTTAGTGACACACTACAAAACCCAAATGCAGTGAAAAGTAAACAAGAGTCGAGAGGATTCCCACATCATGGACGGGTGTGAGTAAAGAAGTTAGTCCCACTACATTGTCACCTTAATGTAATATATAAGTTACAACGAGGGTCTCCACATTTTTAAAATAGACGTATGCAGCTGGGTAAGGAAGCTAGTCCTCGATAATAAGATTTATAGGTATTTAGAATATTAGAACATTAATCGATAAATTAATGGAGGTAGTTGATACTATGATTTAGAGAAAGATTTACATTTTACGTTTAAAAGAGACAAAGTAGGTTGAACAAAAAGCAAAACAGATTGAGAATACAAGTTTTAAATTATGATACCTAGGAAAGGAAAAAGCTCGAAATAGAGTTGGTATTATTATAAATAAAGATTTAAATGATAGTGTAGTAGACATACAACGATATGATGACCGAATTATTATGGTGAAATTAGTGTTAGGAGTAGAGGCTTTCAATATAGTTTGTGCTTATCCACCCAAGTAGGATTAGAAGATAGTATAAAAAAGCTTTTTGAGAGTAGTTAGATAAGGTAATTCAAAGAATTCCACAAAGGAAGATAATTTATTTAAGATGAGACTTAAATGGACGTGTTGGTAATGATGTATTAGGGTATCAAGGTATTCATGGAAACTATGGTTTCGAGGATATAAATGAGGAGGGTTTGGAGATTTTAAATTTTGCTATGACTTTTGATCTCTTTATAGCCAATACAATTTAAAAAAAATAAGATGAACATTTAATTACTTATAAGAGTAGTTTATCGCAAACACAAATTGATTATTTTTTATAGAAAAACAGATATATCGTGTTGTAAAGATTGTAAGGTAATTCTGTGAGAAAGCTTAACTACTCAACATCGACTTTTAGTAATGGATTTATACGTAAAAAAGTGGACAAAGAAAAATAAAGTGCATAGAGCTATTCGAACTAGATGGTAAAACCTCAAATGTGAAAAAACAGATATATTAAAACAGAAAGTTCTTCAAGGAGATGCTTGATATTATATAGGTACACATATTAGAGAAGTGATAAAAGATATGTTAGGTGTATCTAAGGGAGGCGTACCGGTACAAAAAGAAGCTTGGTGGTAGAGTGAAGTGGTGTAAGATAAAATCAAGACAAAGAAAGCATGTTATGATGAGAAGATTAGGGAAACTTTGGAGGCTTATAAGAAAGAAAAGAAAGAAGCGAAAAGGGTCATTAGTGAAGCAAAAGCCAAAATTTGGAAGGATTTATATAAAAAAGTAAACTCAAAAGAAGATGAAAGAGATATTTTTAGGACAACTAATGCTAGAGATAAGAAAACTAAGGATCTTACTTTTGTTAGATGCATAAAAGATGAGGAAGAGAAGTATCTAGTGGTGAATGATGATATAAAAAATAGATAGAAAATTTATTTATATAAGCTTTTTAATGAAAATACAGATGTTAGTATTAGCATAGGAGAGTTAGTCAAATCAAAAAAATATATAAACTGCAATTTTTATCGCGTATTCAAAAGAATAAAGTCAAAGAGCCTTTTAAATATATAAAGGTTGGTAAATGAGTAGGTTCAGACAATATTCGTATAGAAGTATAAAAATACTAAGAGAGATAGGGCTCACTTTGCTCACAAGACTATTTAATGAAATATGAAGAACCCAAAAGATACCCGAGTAATAGAGAACGAGGACACTTATACCCATATATAAGAACAAGAGAGATATTGAGAATTGTTTGAATTATCATGATATCAAGTTAATGAGCCATATTATGAAATTATGGAAAAAAATTATTGAATGTAGGTTAAGACAAATATCGAGTACAACAGAGAACCAATTAAGATTTATGTCCAATAGATCTACTATTGAAGTGATTTAACTATTGAGACGTCTTATAAAATATTTTAGAGCAAAAAAAAACATTCACATGATATTTATTGATCTAGAAAAAGCTTTGATAGGGTGTCAAGTCATATTCTTTCAAAAACCTTTGATAGGGTGTCAAGAGATGTTCTTTTAAAAACCTTGGAAAAAAAAGGTATTTCATTAACATAAATAAATCTTATAAGAGACATGTATGATGGTGCAAAACTTGTGTGAGGACTTACGAAGGAATGAAGTTTTAAATATCTACGGTCAATTTTTAAAAGTGATAAAAATTTAATGGAGATGTTAAGCATATAATTAATGTCGGTTGGTTAAAATGGAGAGGAGCATCATGTGTGTGATAAAGAAGATAACATTAAAGATAAAAGAGTAGTAATTAAACTTGCTATATTTTATGGTTGGTGAAACGAAGCTGTTTAGATGGATGAGTGGTCATCCAAGGAAAGACCTTATAGGTTATTAGAAATAGAGAGAGAAAGGCGACCAAAGGAAGAAGAAGAGGACGATCACAAAAATATAAAGAATGATCTAATTTATGTTGAGTTAAGTGACATGGGACATGATGGAAACAAAGAATCCATCTACCACCAAGAGATTCCTATATATGAAGAAGCCGAAGTCAAAACGAGACAGATATATTACCTGTTGAGATGCAGATCCATCTTGGTGATGATGGTGAACGATGGAAAGAATCAACCCGGCGATCATAAAGAACCCAAGAAGACCCAAGACCCGATTCGAAAACCTGGCTCTGCCATACCTCCTAGAATCTTTTCTCATCTTTCGCTCAAAAAAAGAACAAGAATCACATCCAAATCGAGGACAAACCACGACCCATCTCCCTCACTCAATAGAACAGCAGAAAGGAGTGATTAGGCCAAGCAAGAGGAGAACGACGAGCCACGCTAGTGGCAAATAGAAGAAGAAAATATTCTACAATGAGAGAGGGAAAGGAAGAGGGAGCGTCGTATCAAGGAAATTGGCAAATGGGTGTAAAGTCTTTTAGAAAGAGAGTACAGATGCAAAACGCAGTCAGGCAATGAAAGAAAGGGCCAGATCTCTCTCTCTCTCTGAGAGAAAGCTTAAACAAGGCTTTCAGAGGGAGAGGGAGAAGGGCTTGTAATTATACAAAATAAGCTAGTAGGATGAAATTTTCGAACGGTCGAGAGAGAGAGAGAGAGAGAGAGAGAGAGAGGCAGCTCAGATTGGTGACAGAAATGGAGGGTGTTAAGTTCTTTTTCAAAGGCTGGACGTTTCAACTGCACTCGTCCACTATCTTTCATTTATTCACTGTGCCATCATTCACTTTTCCTACTCATAATTGCCGTCAGATCCTAAAATTTACTAATTTTAACAAACTTTGAGCTGCACAGAGTATATGATTACTTGCTACTGTTCACATATCTCAGATAAAAAAGATGCACTCTCTCTCTCAACAAAAAAAAAGCAGTTTAGATTGCAAACTGGGTGCTGTATTGACGTTTCAACTGCATTGAGACTTGAGTTTTAGGACACAATAGTATTTCAACTTCAAATAGTTGCGATATATGTGTGTAAGGAACTTGGTCGGATTCCGGCTGCACAAAACTGGGATAAAACCGAAAATGAAAGTGGGTTTTCTTGCAGGAAATGCTTCAAACTTCTTCTGGAAATAAATGTTAGCAAATGTTACCCATACAACGCATTTTCACGATATGTCTTCTCAATCTTTGTAAAATTCACCTTGAAACGAAGGTTCAAGCCTAAGTCTTCTTAATAAGTCAAAAAGAATAAATCCTCCTGCGAGGAGTCTCGGTTCTCCTTGCAAGAGAGTCAATCTAGAAGCTTTCTAAATTAAAGCAGATCATGAGTTCCATTCCCCACAGTCGAGTTAAACACCCACCTCTTCTTCAGCAGAATCCAACACGCCGGTCACAGGTTTCATGGTTCCTGTTTCTCAGCCATTGATAACATGGATACATAGATACTAATAATCGATAACATTTTAACGTATGGAGCCAAGAAAATGCGTTGTATGCAAAGTGTTAGCTCATCTGATAGGGTTCTCTGACTCCCACGTTGTTGGTGATGAGTTCAATACATGGGGCATGCATGTATGTGTTAGGCTAGGCTTCGGCTTCTCATTGTTAAAAAAAAGAGACTATGTTAAGCTTATTAAGTATTTCAATTACTCTCGTAATAAAGGGGACAATTGAAAGTCAACTGTTGCCGAGAACTTCAATATCATCATCATAAGTCAATGGCATGCATGAGTAATAATCATAAATATGTAAAACAATTGAAAAATGATTTCAGTTTTACCAGACTCTCATTTTCATTCATGTCACTTTGGACTGTGGAGAGATGAATGCTTTAAATAAAGAGAAAGTTATTTTTTTAAATAAACAACTTTAACCTTTTACTTTTTTATGAACTTTATCTTCTTTAACATAAATGATTTAGCATGAACTAGAATGCACACTTATATATTTATAAAAAATACTGTCATTGAATGGCATGAACTAATTACAAAGAGCTATCACTAGATGGCGAGAATAGTCAAATCAAATTGGAAACTAGGGAAGGCATGATCATAAGCAATGGCATGCATAATAATGATAACTATTGATAAATAAGTAAAACAATTGGTTTTGCTTCCATCCTTGTTTTGTAAGGACCAGAATCAGTGGCCGATAAGAAAGAAATCAATTCACTTTTGTTTATCATCTAAATATATTTTTGTTAACGTCGTTTTGGCGTTAAACAGTTTAATGTAGGTTTGGAATTGAACAGTTCCAAACTTTGTTCATCAATAAAACTCATCACTCTCCAGAGTCCCTCGATCCAAGTTTTCTTCCACTAAATTAACCATTATAAATGCATATGCAAGCCATTGAGAACTCAAATATATGCTTGTAATATACACATATATCTTTATGTGTAGCATAATATATTACAAATCCTTATCTTAGTTTGGTGAAACAAAATGATGAATTAAAGTGTTTAGTCCTGGTAGCCCCTCTTAACAGTGGTGGATGGAGTGAACCGCTTATTCAACCATTTAAGTTGGGGCGAACTATGTATAATAGTTATGGATTCAATTGTACCCTATAACTTTTTCATTGGTTTTTCAAATTTCAGGTGGGGCGGCGACTCAATGTAGATCCGCCACTGCTTCTGAATCAAACGCATGTACTGAAAATCCCATCACAAAATTGTGGTTTTAAATGAATAATAGTTTTACCTGAGAAATCAAGAGCATCATTAGTTAATTAAAAATACCCTCCAACCCAGCCCACCAAAAGACTTCCGCTTTGGTGCAGTTCGGATCTTCAAGCACAAACATATGCTATCGAATACGAGCAGCTGCTGAGAGTTGCAGATAAGTTCCCTGATGGGGAGGTCGAGCGAACGACGCTATGAAAGGCTGGTCCATGCTCTAGCAAGCTCGAGTTGATGATCGGGTGCATATTCAAAGCATGTTTGTGGAGTTCTTTCGAATCTATACATGGACGAGAGTGGCACATTGAGATGGCAACACATGAGCTGCACCTAGGGGTGTTCATGGTTCGGATTGGCACCATTCTAGCCTCAATCTCGAGCCAAACCATTAGTCTCGGTTTTTAACTTTTAGAGAACCGAACCAAACCGTGCTGTGGCCAGAACCAAACTGCCGGTTCCGGTTTGATTAGGTTCTAAGTTATGGTTCTGCTTATGTAAGGGTTTTGCTAAATACAATGTATTATGCCAGCAGATTATTTGAATCTACGGTTCATATTTTGTATGTATATGAGGTTATAAAACTCATATATACAAACTTATAAACTTGTCAAGATTTATATCTATTTAAATAAATAAATAAATAAATAAATAAATATATATATATATATATTCACATTTTAGATGTATATAAGATTATAAAACTCGTTCATATAAGCTTATGAGCATTTTTATATACGTGTATATATATAGTGGTTCTGTTTGATTTTGTTCCAACGTTGGAACCGTGAACCGAACCTTAAGGTTTTGTTAACCAAACCAGACATCTAGAACCGCTGGCGGTTCCATGAAGTCCTCTAGCTGCAGCTTCCCTTGTCTAACTGCAGATGAGCTCGACCACCTGGATACTGCACTCTCTTCGCGTGAGGTTGAGCGAGCGTTGTTCGCTATGGCGCCATTGAAAGCACCCGGTCTTGGAAGAATTTCCAGCTGCATTCTATCAAAAGGCATGGCTGATTGTTAGAGGTTCGATCTCTACTTTCATCAAAAGTGCTTTCATTCATCCCAGTATTATCCAGCAGATGAATCAAACAACATTACTTCTTATTCCCGAGCTTGACAAACCTGAGTTTGTAAAGCAATTCGACTTATTCCTTTCTGTGATGTCCTTTGCAAAATTTTAACCAATGCTCATCTCGCCTTTGCCAGCGAGCTTTGTACCAGGAATAAGCATCAATTGTATTATCATCATGGTTCAAGAGATCGTGTATATTTGCAGAGAGTGCAGAAGAGTTACTTTGTTGTGAAGATTGATCTAAAAAAAAGCTGATCATCTTGTTTGATGAAAGCCCATCAGCAACATCCAAACAAACATTGGGATTCATAATAGGCTCAACTGGGTCATCATGACGTGCATATCTTCGCTAGCTACATCGGTCGTGTGGAATGCCAGGAATAATCCATCTGGAGGGTTGGACTGGTTTACGGATTTGATTGATTGATTGATATATATATATATATATATAGAGAGAGAGAGAGAGAGAGAAAATAGGACATAACACGTGCATCAATGGGTACTTAAACATTTTGAACCGTTCAATCCAATCCATTGGAAGCTTAAATTCAAATTTCGAAAGCAAAACTTAGTACTTTTTATGGTATAATAAATACACTCAATACAAATTACTTTTTGACTTTAAGATTTAACTTTTCATGTTCAATATGAGATGATTGAAATTTTATCATAATGTTTAAGTATATATTCATGTGTGCATGTACTAAAATATATATATATATATATTTATATATGTATAATAAAAACTTATATATACATATAATGAAAATTTTATATATATATATATATTGGGGTATAATAAAAAGCTACATGTGTTGGGATATAATAAAAAGTTATATATATACATGTATTCCAAATATATATGTGTGTAAGCTGGGCCTGCGGCCATATAAGGGTCTGGCTGGGCCAGCAGCATTTTAGAGAACTATTGGCCTGACACCAGTTCAGCCCACATTTTTCTCGGCCTGTATTGACATCTGCAAACTCATGTCTTAGACATCAACGAATGAACAACGTCAACAGTACGTAGGGTTCAATCAAAATATATATATATATATATATATATGACCTGTTTTTGCTTCACAACCAAACCTATGTGAAGGTTTGGGTCGAGGCCAGGTATGCCGGTCCCCGGCCTGCCCCATTGTCATCCCTAACATGGTTGTTTTGCCAAACGGAGTATCTTATGATGGACCCAACGGGGCCCAGATCCCGATCAGAACTAGCTTCTCCATGTAGGTTTGGACCTAGATTTCCTGGATCCGAACCGCACCCCTATCGGGACATTTTTAATCGATCGGGTCCGAAAATACCCAACCCATACCCTTACCGTTCGTTCTTCACTACTGGTTCGTCTTTTCTTGGGTCCAAAGAAAGGAGAAAGGTCTCTCTCTCTCTCTCTCTCTCTCTCTCTCTCTCTCTCTCTCTCTCTCTTGTGTGTGTGTGTGAAGCAATGGCACCGGTCGAAGTAGCGAAGCAGCAGGCGAACTGGAGCCCTTATGACAACAATGGGGGGTAATTTCCGCTCCCGATGCCAACTTTTGAGATTGAGTTTCGTGTGCAGAACGATTCCAATCGTTCTATTGATCGATTGGTTTCTTCTTACCAAGTTTTATTTTTCTTTCTTCTTGCCTCTGGATTTCAGGACGTGCGTTGCGATCGCTGGATTGGATTACTGCGTCGTCGCCGCAGATACGAGGATGTCGACGGGCTACAGCATTCTCACTCGTGATTACTCCAAGATCTCCCAATTGTTCGTTCCCTAAAAGCCCTACCTTTTTTTCCCGTTTTCTTCTTTTTCTTCGATTTTTTTTCTCCGATTTAGTCATTAGCTTCGCTTGTTTCACTTTTGCTTGTCTCTATTGGTTGAGGGTTTTCCTCGGATTTAGGACACCTGGATATTGCTTCCTGGGTTTCGGTTGCCTCCCATTTCATTGTTTGATTTTGTTTTACATGCTTGACTATTTGTTACCATGGTGGCATTTATCGGAATCAGAGTGTAACTTCCAAATTACTTTTAAGGGTAATGCGACAATGCCCAGATTGCGAGGCATGTTAAAATAGCCCCATGAATTAGATTTTCTTTCGAGGTACTCTGACTCGAGTCAGAATTCTCTACTGTGACTGGAATGAATTAGGTTTCAGATTTTATTCCCTCACTCAGATTTGGTATAGTAGAACTATTAGCAAGTTCGGTTTAAATATTTCCTTATTGACTAGCTTTTTATGTTATGAACTAGTTCTGACGCTTCACTGTGACTGGATAATGTCTTCAATGAATTATTTCATCTACATAGATCCCACAGAGTAACGTATTGTATGGGAAAGAGAAATTTGGCAAAAATGGATAACTCCATAATTTTCTCTTTTGCTACTGCAGGGGTGAAAGGTGTGTAATGGCCTCCTCTGGATTCCAGGCAGATGTTAAAGCTCTTCAGAAGAACTTGGCTGCTAAACACTCGGTGAGTATCTGAAGCCTGAAGATGATCTGTTTTCACTGTTATGGAAGTCAGTTATGCATAACAGATCATTGTTGGTATTCAACATAAAATGCAAAGAACTGCCTCTTGGTCATATAGTGTTTTAAAATTTGATTTATTTGTTTCTCATGGTATGTTTGGGAAGCCAAATCCTTGCATATCGGTGGCTGATTCATAGTCAGGAAAATTATAATATCGACTCAAATTTCTTCAAATGATGTTAAGACTTGGTTGTCAAATTTGTATAGTTAAGCGAACCAGGAATGCTTGATTTTGGTTCGAACATAATGTTAGTGATGATGAAACATGGCTGTCATCCTTGTGCCAAAGAGGGAGCAGATGGGCCATAGACTCATAAACACATAAAAACCGATGTTTGTCCGTCATGCTCTTGTACCAAGCCAATGCTTATGAGTTTCAAACTTTCAAGTATTAATAAAAGATGAAAGAATAACAGTAATTTGAGGGACTGGAGTTATCTTGTTAGGCAGTGTATATCTATATAACTATGTCTGTTCTGGATGGCATCCAAAGTCCAATAGATTTCTTATGATGAGTTCAGAAGAAAAGTTCTTGAAATACTGATTAGGACAAGCACTGTGAGGGAGATCTTTATACTGTAATCTGTTGTTAGTGTCAGTGTCGATCTATTAGGATGAATCCATCAAGAATATTACTAGATTTTGTGGTCTGGCGTGTAAGTTGTTGAAAGATTCTTCTTGGGGATGAAGGTCACATGATTGAGGATGCGCCCTTGCAGCTGTACGTTGTGGCTCCTTGTCATGCCATGTGAAGCCAACTGCTTGCTATCCTATCATCCTAAGTCACACAGACATTTCTAAGGGGTGGAGTGTCGACCTCGACACGGGTGCGACACCGACACCGACACCGTGTCGGGTGCGGCATGGCAAAAAAAAAAAATTGCAAATTTTTTTTTTTTGTAACTCACGGTTAAATGGGTTCGGATAATGAAGATTGATTTGTGTATTATGATGAAATTAGTAGTTGTTTACCATTTATATGTTTTGCTTTAATATAAACTTATAAAGTTGTGTACTTGCTATTGTAGTTGTATATCATATTAGCTTCAATGATTTTGGGTGCGAACAATTGGTTTCTTATTACTCAATGTGATTGGATTCTTGACTCCATACTGTATGCCTTTGCACAGAATAATCTTTGTCACCAAACACATTTAAAGACCAAGAACATTACTTGATCAATAGAACAGAAGAGTATGACATCACTAGTGGATCCTAGCACAAATACTAGTATATGTTATATCCTACTAAAGATCTCGAAACTCTTTGAATCCATAACTTCGATATTTTGTAGCTCATAAAATCATTGTAAGTTTCAGATCATTATATGAGAACTTGCTAATTTATACTTATGTGCACCCAAAATTAGCAAATACTAGTTGTATTATGATTGATTTATTTAGGTTGAATATTATATATAATATATAATATTATATACCCTAGCCGTGTCGCCGCACCCAAAATTTTTGAAATTTGCCGTATCCCGCACCCGCACCCGTGTGACATAGCTATCATCTATGCTAGGGCCTTCATATTCAATGACATTAAGCATGATATGCTTCCTCTCATTTAGGTTGTCAATGTTGTTTCGTGGAGCTTCTTCACATTTAATCACATGACTTGTTGTATGATATGAAAGATTAATACTAGTGTTGTACTCCAGATATATCAACACCAGCACAACAAACAAATGAGTTGTCCGGCAATGGCTCAGCTTTTGTCTAATACGCTCTACTACAAGCGTTTCTTCCCTTACTATGCTTTTAATGTCTTAGGAGGCCTTGATAATGAAGGTAATTTTTCTTTCCCCACAAATTTAGGTTTGCCGGAAATTGGTCAATTTTTCTCTTTCCGTATAAATAGAAGAGCTTTAATGGTTTCAGGAAAAGGTTGTGTTTTTACCTATGATGCTGTCGGCTCTTATGAACGAGTCGGATACAGTGCCCAAGGTTCTGGCTCAACTCTGGTAATGCCGGTTTTGGATAACCAATTGAAGTCTCCTAGTCCGTTGCTGCTGCCTCCTAGGGTGAGCATCATGATACTTCTCCTGCTATAGCTATTGTCTCATGATACTGAATTTTATATGGTATAATTGCATTGATAAACTCTGATATGGTGAGGGTTTGCCATGGTTTAAAGCCCTGGTTAAGGAGGGCGGTTGTGTTAGGTAGCCAACTGGCAACATAAGACTTTATTCGGCATTTTATTGTGGGTTAATTTTTTCCGACACTGATTCGTATCTCCTCGGGAATCTAAAGTTGAGTCGGCTTGGCCATGAGCGACATGGGTGGCTATCTTTGTTGGAGGTCCTCGTATTGCCCCCTCCAGTGGATCCCACATATTGCTGAAAGGGTTGGCTGAGGTTGAGTATACCTAATGGAGTGTTCCATGGCGCAGGATGCTGTGACTCCTTTGACAGAAGCTGAAGCAGTTGATTTAGTGAAAGATATTTTTGCTTCGGCAACTGAGAGGGACATTTACACGGTTCTCTCTCTCTCTCTCTCTCTCTCTCTCTCTCTCTGATACTTCAGCTAATTAGACTTTGATCTGCAGGGTGACAGGGTAGAGATTGTCATCATAAATGCAGGAGGCATCCGCCGTGAATACACTGAACTTAGAAAGGATTAACTGTTGTGCATTGTTTACTTGAACATGCGCGTCCATTTACTCGCTTGCTCCTTTATCTTGTCAGTTTGATTATAGAACATTTTGCAGAATTTTTGTGATGGACCTCCATCAGCTCTTACCGGTGTTTGTATTGTGGCAAGACCTTGTTGATGTCCTTGGTGAATTCCAAAGGTTGAAGTACTTGAGGTGCCTTTGGCCGAGCCCAGTCACCAATTTTACCTTCTCTTGTCAAATTGGCTCTGCCTTCTTCTCTCTTGATCGATTATGCTATTCTCCTTCGGGTAATTTGACGACCTCGTGGAGGTTCCATAGTGACTCATCAAGCAGATACAGATAAAGCGTCGGTCTATTGGACACGCCTGAATGCATGGGCAATGGGGTTGGACACGAATCTATTTGGGTTCTATGGTGGATTACTCAACTGCTCGATAAACTTTTCCCGAGATCGTATGCCAAGGTTCTGTGATGGCTCCTTCCCCAACCTCTTAATATCTTTCCAATTTTATCTGTCTCCGAAGAGATTAATATATTTTGGTCTTTGAATTTGAGCTCTTCGACCCTAAAATTCTTGCCGTTTAATTGACAAAAGTTTTAATAAGGGACACTTTGTGAAGGAAGGTTCCTTGCATGATTGCATCTATAGAACACGCTCTATGCTGATTGGGAAGCATCTCTCTGTGTGCATTTTTCATCTTTCCTCAACGGTGTCTACGACATGAAGCATGGGAGTTTCTGTACGGTTGAATTTGATTAAATATTGCATTAGTGAATGTAAGGGGTCTCACACAGAAGGGTTTTATGTGATGATCACAGCACCTTACCACCTCTATATTTATGTCTTCTTGAAATGCTCTGTTGGAGAGAAAAGGAAAGGGGCAAGGCATATCCAATTACAGACGTATTACAAAAGTTCTATGAAAATTTACAAAAGTTGCTCCAATATGAGAAACAACAGTGCCAAGTGCCAACAACTTACGGTAAATAAAAGAACTAACGAACATTATAAAAGAGAAGCTAAGATTGTGTGTGTGTCAGAGAGAGAGAGAGAGATGATCACGGTATGCTCCGCATTCATCGAAGTCCAATGCAAAAGTGTAACATGTTTCATGCTTGCAGCAAGAGTGAACAGCAGCGTAAGAAGATACAAGCAGATGGTGAATAAGACTCGTGGAGCTCCATTGGGGGGTGGTGATGATGGAGGAGTCGCTGGTGGTGGTCTGGGTGATACATCGGGTAGTGGTGATTGTGTTACATTTGCATCTGTAAGAGGTGGATTTGGAGGTCGCGGTGGTGGCATAATGGAAAAGGCCATTTCCCTCTGTGTTGAAACACTAACAAGAAAGATAGTTCCTTTCTGGAAAAGAGAATGAAAACAAGAAGAAAGAGTAGAGTTGGGCTGAACCAAAAAAGCAAGATAATAGATTTGGCGCTACACGCGCACAATATACATATACATATGTATACATACATACATACATATACATATACATACATACATACATACATATACATATACATATATACATACATACATATACATATACATATATACATACATACATATATATATACATATATATATATATATACATATATATATATATATATATATATATATATACATATATATATATATATACATATATATATATATGAAAATATGATTTAAGTGAACAACATATCTTGATATGAGTCCATGTATCTGGCCTTCAGAGAGAATGAAATTTAGACCAAAACTTACTCAAGTAGGCTTTTGGAGTGGCTGGAAAACCAGTGCTAAGGCCTCGCAACCCGGTCACAAAATATTCATTGGCCTGCATATTGGGATCTGAGAAGTCCATGTAAACGGAGGTGAACTCATTTCTCAAGTCATACGAAGGCAGACAAATTCGCAGCAAGTATCTGCTTGACAACACCCGTCAATCCTGTGGTGAAACCAGAATTTTCTGTAAATACAGATTTCCTTGATATAGCCACGGCGCTCGCGAACTTTTCTATAAGCAGGATAGTGGAATTAAGGACGCTGCCAACGTCCGGATGGACCTTGTAAACAAGTGTGTAGTTGGTGAACTGCTGCATCTTGATCAGCACAGCACTATCCACAGACTGTATCATAACTTGCTGCTTTGTTTGGTTGTTGTAACCAGCATTATGTAAACCTTTAATTACAGCGTTAATTATGACAAGACTTCTATTCTGTTGAAGGTAGGCAGCATTCTGCAAATTCATATGTGGGTTAAAGCTTTACTACATTAACATTTACGAATAGATCATATATATTATGCTTGCAAACTAATGGCAAACTGCTACTTCAACAGATGAAATTTTGTTTTAAAGTATGTCTCATTATCAGTCAAATGGCTTGCATTGTATTTGTATTGGTAGCTTATTGTAGCATATATAATACTCCAACATTATTTTCTCACCAAAGCATGTTTAACTTTGAAGTTATGGTGGGATTCACAGCACTATTGCAGAAAAAGTCGCAATCTGTGTTAAAAGATCTGGCAAGTTTTAAGCTGGATGTCAACTACTTAAAGCATCCCTATCATTGGACGAACTGTGAATCCTTCACCATGCTGGACCCTCACTAAAAGCCTAATCTTGAACAAAATAGACAAGAAAAATGCAGGATAAGATGCCTTTGTTTCTTTAGTTTTGGTTCGACTAAACAGCCCTATTACTTGAACTTCTGTCCATATACTTTGTAAATAGGTTATTGGGGAGGTATAGTTTTCATTGATAAATAATACAATTGTTTTTCTTATGAGTTCAGATTTTCCTGCATACGTGAATAAAAGAAGAGTTCCCGTAAACAAAGCGGGAAAAGCCATCACTCTGAAAACGTTGGGTCTACAGAGAGTATCATTAGTTGAAAATGAAGCAGAGAAGAAAGAAGATACAAATATTCTGACTTCCCTCACCTGAATGTCAATCAGAATTCTGGTGATATTACGACCTTTCGTGAAAGCCAAAAATTCATCTAGTTAGGGGTCACACACTCTTTTCTACGTTATGACTTTGCCCTTAATAAATCTTTGTTGCCTTTACTCTTAAACGTTTGCCGTGTTGCGTGGTTTGAATTAAACTGATGTCAAGACTCATTCCAATCTTAACATCCAGAGGAGCCCAACTCATATTCCCCATTGGAAGTTGTTTAAACTACTTATCCACTGTATCACTTGGGAAATTTCGCTAAGGGTGATACGGCTCGAGGGTTGGGTGCCAGTCACGTTGCGAGAATGTAAGCTGGATTCCTGAAAAGATGTGGATTTGAATGCAGACTTTGTATTTGGGCTGCAGAAAACCAAACAAAAAAGAATATAATCTTTAAGCATGAATGTACTATTTATAACATTGTTACAACATGAAAATATCTCAAACAACATGCAATTTCTGCTAATGCACATTTACTGGGACAATTGAAAAGAAATACAACACCATATGGAATAAATAAATTAGGAAGGTAGACAATTGGGACTGGAATGATATAGTACGTGCAACAGTACACTAGAATATGTGTGCGTGTGCATGGTGCTTTTGTGTGCGTCGGTGATCTTTCTAAGTGTCACACGATATTGTAAAATGTCTTCTTAGTGTTGAGGCAAGTGATACCATACATTACCATATCGTAAAAATAATAAAAGTTTGTATCTTCATGTTCCTATATGTTCTTAGTGTTGGAAGACAACAAAAAAGAATTATTTAATTTTTGTTGAGTAAATTGTTAGCACAACACATGATCAAGCTCTATAAACAAAGAATTCATGTAACTGACCCCATCTAGTATGGGAAAAGGCTTAGTTGTTTTTGTTGTAGTATTTTGATATGTTATCACCTTAAAAATAGACGGGGGAATGTTGTAATTTTTGTTTAAAAAAAATCTTTTATGAAAACTTTTACTATACTTAGAAAAAATATGGACCATTATCTTCGACTTTTATAACTCAAATGTAAAATTGGCATGCAATCAAGAAAGTTTTTAGCTAACATGTTATAATCTAGTGTAGGTTATGCGTTCAAAATAGATTTCCTGATAAGAACAAAGACTTGGATTCTTGTATGTTTAGATAATATTAATCAACCAACATTAGTGCACTCCAAGCTGTTGATATTTCATAATCTTAAAAGTGTTGAAATCGTGAGAAGCACAGTAGATGATCAAATTTCGAAAACAATAAAAAAATGATGAAGAGAAAATGTTGATATCAGAGGAGGGGCAGGTGGAGCCCCCCCTCTCTCTCTCTTTCTTAATCTCAGTCTCTTAACTTTAATACAAGACGCACAACCCTTATATAATGAGTTGTAAAATATAAAATAACCAAAATACCCTTAGTACTATGGGCAATTATAATAATACTCAAATATAGAAAATGACAAACCTAACACTAATACAGCAGATACATTCATATTCTTAATACCCTCCTCAAGTTGGGAGTGAGATACTTCGAACTTCAAAATTACTCAAAAACTTGTTCTTACTTCACCATACTTATGGATAATTATGATGATCAAACCACCAACCAAACACTTGATAGAAGATGGAGTTGGGTAGGTTGATTGTTCTTATGCGGTAGCCCCTTTCTCTCTTTCTTCTTTCAATCATAAAGTATGGTCTCCAAACACATAGAAGATAGAATTAGGCCGCCTCTCTCTCACTTTCTTCTTTTTTAATCATTATAATTCTAATGAAATTGGACCGCCTTTCTCTCTTTCTCCTTTTCAATTATAAAATTCTAATCTCCACCATATACACTTTTTGTGCCTTCTTGGCTGCAATTAGTGCTTAACATAATGTAAAAGATGAATTTGGCATATGCAGTCTCCCCTAGGAGCCCCCGCCCTCTCTTTCTTCTCTATATTTTTTTTATGCGCTTTTATGGCTTACACAACATAACGTAGAAGATGGAATTTGGCACATGCAGTCCCCCCTAGAAGCCGTCGCCCTCTCTTTCTTCTCTCTATTTTTTTCTATGCCTTCCTAGCTTACACAACATAATGTAGAAGATGGAATTTGGCATGTACAATCCCTCCTAAGAGCCGCCGCCCTCTCTTTCTTCTCTATTTTTCTTCTGTGCCTTCTTGGCTTATACAACATAATATAGAAGATGAAATTTGACATGTGCAGTCCCCCTTAGGAGCCGATGCGCTATCTTTCTTCTCTATATTTTTTTTCCGCCTTCTTGGCTTACATAACATAATATAAAAGATGGAATTTGGCATGTGCAGTTTCCCCTTAAGAGCCGTTGCCCTCTCTTTCTTCTCTATATTTTTTTTCTTTACTTAAGTAACTCAAGATCTGAGATTCCATGTTGCTTTACTGCCAATTGCGGTCCTTTCTGAATTTCCTTCAAAAACATCCTCTCGAATTTAAACTGTTGCTCTTTCAATCTTCCACTCATATGCCTTAACACCTCTTCACTACTGAAATTGCCTGGACAACTGTCATCCTTCAAAACATTAGAGACTTTGCAAATCTGATCATGTTGTAGCATGCTCGGTTTTTCTTTCATAATAAGAACTAGTGAATGACCCTTCCTCTTCTGCCCCGTGCAAAACATAATTCATGTCTGGAACATATTTTTGTTCCTTCATCCTGGTCAATAACTTCTTCAATTCACCATAGATTTCTGTTGTTCGTGGATGTGAGCAGTCACCAAGTAAGAACACATGAACTCGTGCTTGACTTCAATCCAGCTAGAGCCTGGTTCCTTTACAACTCCCCTACCATCCATCTTCTTTCTAACAACAAGCACATCATCCCACATGCCAGCTGTCGTGCATAAATACTAGCTAATGTAACATAAGTTGCTGCATTTTAAGGCTCTATCTCGAAGATAGCTTCAGTTGCCCATTTTCCTAGATCAATATTTCCATGAGTTTGGTGTGCACCAAGCAACGATGACAACAAGAATTTATCACTCTTTACAGTCATGCTGCTCATGATCACTTCTACTTCGTCAAACTAGCTAACTCTTCCAAGGAGATTAATTATGCAGACATAATCAACAATCATTGCTAATCCTATGAGTTTTTGTTATGGAATGGAACAAATCAAGTCCTTCATTAACCAAACCAGCATGCGTGTAAGCAGAAAGATCACCAACAAATACAGCATGGTCTGGCTTTGTGCCCGAATCCACCAAACGCTTGAAGTAATGTAGAGTCTCCTCTAGAAAGTCATTTTGAGCACAACCAACAAATCATTGCAGTCCATAAGATCAGGTCAGGTGTACCAACCTGTGAAAAATATTACTCTTCCTCTTTCAATATTCCCACATTTAGCATACATATCAACAAATGTACTTACTGCCAATTTGCATGGATCAAGGCCAACTCTAATCATATGCCCATGTACTTGTCTTCCCAGTTCTTCTCATAGCCAGCAATCATGGTATTCCATGAACACACATCTGTCTCAACACTTCTCGAGCTTCTTTTTCTCAGTCTTGGATTTTGCTTCGTCCTTTCCCGACTTTGTTTTCTTTTGAACTGCAAAAACAATGTGCAAGCATCCGATCAAAGGCTTCACTCCTTCACTCTGTATAACCACGGATTCAACTTCTTCTTTAAGAAACCTTTTTTTCAAATTTTTAAGCTCACAGTATGCTCTCCAACTCATTTGCCATCTTCAGCATCAATCACGACTTTTCTTCACTGGCAGCCTACTGAGAAGTGCATGTTGCATCAAATGCTTCTCTCATTTGGACCAACTCACAACTCAACACCTCCACTTTCTTAGCATTCTCCTCTATAATCTGCATTGCATTATCAGCATGCACCAACGCCAAATTTTCCACTTCAATAACCATGGCCAGTTCCTGTATGATCCTATCCACCTCCTGATTCATGAAAAACTATACAGATAGTTCAGCAGAATGTTTTTCCTTAACAAGTTCAATCTCTAACTACCACTTCTGCTCGATCTTTTGGGCCAGCTATGCTCCTTGTCTCTTTCTCAGATATTTCAACAAACAATTATCGTGCAACCAAGACATCTCCCTTGAACATTTCATTAAATAGTTGGTTCACAACTCACTTCATCCTTATCTCCATCTATCTTTGTGTCAACTCTATCATCATTTTCATCATCTTAATCCTTATCTCACATCTATCTTTGTGTCAACTCCATCATCATTTTCGTCATCTTATTCGTGAACTCTTTATACCAGCAACATTAATACAGATATCTAGCCTAAGAGATAGAATCCCGAGATAGCATCTTATCAACAAACTGTTAAGCAAGATTGACATCACCATTCTGTGCAAGCCCGATGATCATGGTACTCCAAGAGCTAACAGTGCCTCAAAGAGCTCCCGTGCTTTATGCATTTGCCTGCTCTATGCATATTATGAATCAACGCATTCTAGGAAACCTCATTTCTCTCCTACATTTCATCGAACACGTTCTGAGCATCTGCAAGCCTGCCACGATAATATACCAAACTCAGTTCGACAGCGAGTCTCTCATGCACACTTGTTCACATATGCAAACACCACCCTTCAAAAACCATGAATAAAGATTCATGGTAATGCCACGATAATATATGCCTTCTTCACAATACTAGCCTGAACGAGAAAGGTAGAAATATTCTGTGTGACATCTTGGTTGCCAGATATATAACACCTCCAAAGTTATTTAGTAATTAGGGTTGTAGAAGTGATGTGATATGGGCCTCTAACCTTTACTGCAAAACAGTGTAAATGGTGCATCTAAGAGCTTGAACTTGAGCATAGATGCATTCCAACACAGTTTCTGTATTTAGTCTAGGATGACGTGGAATTCAGCAGCTTCAATACAATCTTTTCAAATCTCTTTATTTATTTCTTTGTGTCCGTAGGTAGTTTGTCTATTCATCATTAATTACAGTGTTTTGTGCGGGGATGCCCTTTCAGAAGGTTGTAGTAAAGCAGTATGATTTACTCGTTATGATACTGATTTGGTGCTGTCCTCATCTCTTCATTCTGCATTCCGTCATGGGTGAGGCATACCCCATAGCGTCCCTAGAACGATCAGTATGTATTTATTCTAATGGTTTTGGAAAACGAGTTCGAGGCTGAATATGAGATCATAAGCTTGAGGGCAAAGCCAGGATCCTGAGCTAGTTTTACAAGTCTAACGTCTGTCACTAATAGCGTGCTGTGTATAGCAAATAGCACAGTATTGCCTGAAAAGGCTACACAGTACATAGTTGCACCTGTACATTATTGCGTGGGCTAATTTTATTCTTTGTATTTTTCTTCTTCTTCTTGTTGTCGTCTTTGATGATGAGCATGAGATGAGATTTGAATATTTTCTCTTCACGACTCCACAAGTCATGTTATAATTTGGAATTACTCGTTTGTAAACTTGTCACAGTTCTACCTTGGAAAAGTGTATCTATTATGTTTAAACCTGTTCTATTTATGATGTGATTCGTTTAAAATTATTGGTATTTTTTGCGTGCTTCAATTTTGTTGCAGTCATTATTAACTTCAAAATTTTTCATACTTGTTCATATAGTTTTTCCTATGCATTTGGTAGCTCATGCTATGCGTTTACTTGCAACAAGATGGTACTGTGCCAAGTTCATCCGTGAAATAACGCCATCCTGCATTTGTGTCACGTTCATTCTTTTCATGAAAGCAAAACATGGGCATCGGACCTTTCCCTCATGGAGCAATTCTCATGAATGACACATTCATTCAATGCTGTATGTTATGCCCATATGCTCCAATCTGTTGGCATCAGGAATCCATGGACGACGTACCAGCTACTTTGCCAAGGCGTCTTGGTTAAATGCACTTTGAAAATATAACAGGAAATTGTCAATTTCATGTAGGGCACCTTGCCCATCAATGGTAAATCCAAATTTGTTAATGTGTTATTTTCATTAGGAAAATGCAATTGTTGCTTGTTTAAGTCAAGCATTTATTTTTATATGAATGTTCATTTCTTCAAATAATTGACTTTAACCATTTGTTTGCACGTACACAATAAAAAAACACACACTCTCAACCTGTTTCTGCCCCGAGTGGAGGAGTTGGATGCTTAAGATATGAATTAACTACGGTTTTTGTCCATTCTTATCTAAAGGTATCTAACTTTTGCTAACTCTACTTTTCAATTTGATCAATTTAATCATATGCAAGTCAAAGTGTGTATGTTCTACTCATTTAGGTTACGGATAGAGCACAAACAATCTGCGTGATACAAACTAAACTGGGCAAACAACAAACCAGACTATTGACATATCAAAATACGGCCTTTATGTGCTTGGTTATGTGCTGAATGAAACCAACCTGAAGAACAAGGCACAAACACACCCACATGCACACTTCCAAATTAATGAAGAATTACAAGCTGGTAGAGTCAAGCTAAGAGCCAAAAATCCTTTAGCTTCTTTGTGGTCAAGAGGTACCCTCCCATGTTCCCTTCTCTCTTCCTTACAGCAATGGCCATACAGTGTGCATTTTGTATGCAATAATCGATGAGCGCATCGCCAACTTTGGAGTCTCCGGCCCGGTTCATGAGCAATCCCCATGTGAAGCATCTCTTCTTTTGGCCTAGAATCAGGAGAGATGCCTCTTGCTTCTTTGCCGCCTCAACTATGCCGGGGCCCTTCTCTTTTTCCTCCACCAGTGAAGTCTCTACCTGCACCTGTGGGACACAATGAAAATATATCAAAGGTGAGCCCTGGGTGTCAAACTCATCAACCCGTGACTCGACCCCCTAGCCAGGTGACCTACTGCCCTTTGTGCAAGGACAGCAATTTTTTTTTGTTAAAAAGCGATGCTGAAGCCTTACACATGCAAGCACTTCCCCACAGAATTGAGCTCCCAACCTGCAATGGAGGAGTTAGAGAGCCCTGCCTGCAGACCAAGGCTCAGCTGAGCTCATTCGGTGAGCTTTTATAAGTTTCAGGTTGAAGGAACCAAGACTCAATTGTGTTGGCTCTCCACTCATTATCGAGTAAAACTGCATTCAGTTTGGTGGACTGTGTTTCTTGCCTAGAGAGTTTCATCCCCTCATATAGCAAATCTTAATGGGTCGTCTAGATGCCCAATTCAGGTGAATGCACTGTAAATACTCCAGCTTGATGCTGGACACCCTAAATTTCTTCCTTTGTTGGCAACAGATAGCAGATTGGGCCAGTTTATGTTTAAATCTGTTAGTATAGAGCATATGCTCTTCATTGGCTTGCACCTTTTGAGAGGGGATTGACGCCCATGAGAGTCGAACCACTGACTGGTTGTTTAGTATGTCTATAAGTATGCTAAACCCCCGGGTTGACCCGACTAGGATCTTTCACTGGTAGCTTGAGTACCTAGCCGATGCACCAGGCAATGCACCCAAGACTCAAACTAGACCAGCTGATCAAGCATACCATGATACTAATTCTTTTAGTTTCAACCAAAATGAAGCTTGTAATGGTTCAATTTACCTGTGGCTTACGCGCATGACAGAGATCCTTCATGGCTTGCACCAGATCATCTTCCTTCCCATCATCCTCATATTGCGATCGTGCTTCTATTCGAAGAAAAGAAGAAAAGAAGAAGAAGATAACAATGGCCTTAGCTAATAGGAGGATATAAGAGACCAGCTCAGACTAAACAGTAATAAGGAGATATCCAAATCCAGATTTGATCGTGAGATCTAAGTAGGTATTTTGAATATGGATCAACATCCACCAAGTATATATGTCATAAGTTATAGATCTTGAATCAAGCCTTCCATGCGATAACTTTGACTCGGTTTGCTCACTACTGGAAGAGATCTGAACAGCTTAGGATCGGTCATGGCGTTAATGAATACAACTATTGAGTTGGTATCAGAACCAAATTGTCCATACTATCAGGTACAACACGGGTGTGCAATTATTACAAGTTCATGATTATGAGTTCGATACCGGGGGGCGACGGAAGGCTTCGGCCTCTCCGTCAGTTCAATTCTATATATAAATCCGATAAGGTTTTAATTGATTTTAGCTCATTGTTAGTTTAACGCAATCTTCTTAAAAAAAAATAACAATAACAAAAAAATCTCACTAAAAATTACTAATAAAACATTTATCCTTGAAAATCCATATAGAAATGTAAGATTCAAAACATAGCAAAACTTATACTTTCTAAGAGATAGAGAATGTAATAGTCGAATAAATGGATCATAATTATCTAATAATCAATTAATATCTAATGATATATGTGTTTGTGTATGTGCGCGCGCGCGGGCGTGAGAGGAGGGAATTGGAGGAAATGAGAGTAGGGGCAAATCAATCAAGAGAAAATGATGCTGGCCGATCGCACCTGGCAGCTTCTTGCAGAAGCAGAGGATGAGCGTGTCGATGGGGTGGAGGGCGTGTGTCAGGGCCCACTGAAGAGCCGACCTCGACTCCCGGCTTCCGTCTAACACCACCATGATCCTCCTCGGATTCTCCTTCTTAACTCCACCGGAATCCGCCTCCCTCTCGCCGGAATCCACCTCTTTCTTGCCGGCGTCCAGGATGGCCGGCTTGCACTTCGGCCTCACAGTCACCCGGACTTGGGTAGCCGCTCTGTTACTGCACAGACCGGAGCAATATCTCCTCTTCATGGTCGCCTTGAACGACCCGTTCGACTTCGATCGACGCCAACTTCTTCCGAGTCGCAAAGTCAAAGGAGAATTAGAGGGATTGGCGTTATATTTAGGCATCCCTCTCTCTCTCTCTCTCTCTCTCTCTCTCTCTCTCTCTCTCTCTCTGTCTCTCGGGAAACATGACTTCTAAAGAAATAAATGAAAATTTTCTTATAACAAATTACTGTAATCTTTACTCGGAATATTCATTTTCCTATTTTGTCAAAGATATAATATATATATATATATAGAGAGAGAGAGAATGTTGCTCATGCCCTCAACGAACGGATTTGAGTATGCATTCTCAGAGGTGAGATATATATATATATATATATATATATATATATATATATATATATATATATATATATATATATATATATATAGATATATAGAGAGAGAGAGAGAGAGAGAGAGAGAGAGAGAGAGAGAGAGGATTTGGTTTATAAGCTATACTCAAATAGCTTATAAATTTCTAAAAGATACTTTTGCACTCATATATATATATATATATATATATGTGTGTGTGTGTGTGTGTGTGCGTGCGCGCGCACACATACACACCCTTGTAGGTCTCCGTGTCTTCATACCAAAAAACAATTATGGTGCAGGTTTAGATACTGCCATTAGTATCCCTACCTGCACTGTCTCTAAATGGACACAATACAAGATTCAATTACCATACATATACGATTTGCTGTTGGGTGATCTGAAATCTCCTAATGTCAAGGATTCTCATTTTCCTTTCTCTTGGGTTCTTTCTCTGTGGACACTTGATTTGATTGGATCCAGAACGATCTATGTACCATGACCCACGTTTTGTTTAGAGACATAGGATCCGGAAACCGGCCTGAGTTGTATAGCAGCACTATGAAAGACGCCAAGAACATGTCGCGGCCGTCTCCCCTGGGTTCAGATTCACATATGATCGAATTAGGATCCGAATCCAGATCCAATCAAAGGATCCATCTAGCGCAAAGGATCAGAATCCGAATGAGTCAAGCAGACCAGTTCCGGGAACATACAAGGCTACAACTCTCCTAATCTACAGCCTGTCAACCTGATGGACAGGGATGACAATCTCAACCCTCCACTCTTCTAGATGGGGCCGGTTCCTGAGAGAAAAACCGGAACTGGATCAAGCGGAGAAGATCCACAAGCAGGGTAGAGTGGGATAGGGTTAAGGTAAACCCATGGTGCTTCACCCCAAAGTGTGTGTATATATATGTGTATGTGCATATGCATACATGTGTGTGTTTTTGTAAAATATAGTGTATTATATATATATAAGAAAATTGGATCTTGTCCAACTTTGACATTCATTGCTTTTTGATACCATGAGTATAATTTAAAGATATTAAGGTTTTCAAAAAATGAAACACAATATCATTAGACTCATTGCTCCCAAAAAACAATAATCAAACATGATTGGGTAGTGGTCAGGATCCAGTCATCTATATACATTATATTGAGTATAATTTATATAAATGTAGATATACATATATATACATATGTGTAATTACTTCTAATTTAATAATATGGAAAATATAAGAGTATATTTTATATTTATGAACAATGTATATATTTTTAGAAAATTTATTTTTATAGGTTGAAATGAGGCAGTGCATGGTAGGTGGGGTGTTTGATTCCCAGAACCCACAGTGCATGATGGAGAAAAGTCTAGTAGCAAGTTTCCAGTGCGGGACGGGTGTGGGTGCCAAGAACCCTCCCCATTGCCCTCCATGGTCATGGAGCTTAGTTAAGAACTAAGTGATACTTTGGTTCCATGTTTGAATCCTGCTTTCATGTTCCGGATCGATCCAGATCTTCTTAACACAATCCTCTTGAGAAACAGGAAAGGAATTGAAAGAAGGTAGAGAGAGTGCCGAAATTTGTTCTTTGGAAAGTTGTGACGATTTTTGTACAGCTTGATTTGTTTCTTTCTCAACAGTGTAATGACTCTGTTTAATTCATTCATGTAAGATCTATACGGCAGAGGAAGTTGGATTGGATACAGGTGGTTTTGGGCCCCTCATTGATTGTGTCCAGCATGCAGTCCAGATTCCAGAACGCGCACTGGCTTCAGGTCATTTTCTCCGTCTTGGTCTTCACACCATCGGCAGTTTGCGACCAAGTAAGCCAATGCAGTACTCTCTCTCTCTCTCTCTCTATATATATATATATATAGATAGAGAGAGAGAGAGAGGCGTAGTCTATCAAACCCATTCATGCTCAAATGCATTTTATTATCTCAACTGTTTGGTTTTTGAGATGATTGAAGTAATAAAATACAAATAATGCTACATCAAATGTAATGTATACAAAGTTTTGTGGTATTTTTTTTTAATTTAAACCTTTGCAGCTGAACTTACTAATTGAACGATAAAAAAGTTTAAGTGAATGAATGTTTGTATTTATTTTATATATATATATATATATATGTATGTGTGTGAGAGAGAGAGACGTAGACAGAATGTTATAAGTTTTGTGCTTAATTACGAATATATTATGCCTTTTCAGACATTTCGAAAATCACATCATGATGGCGTATATACACATATATGCATGTAGACATGTCCACTTTGAAACTGAACCACAGTTTGAACCGAAACTGAACCGAGACTGAAACAGGCTGCAAGTTAAACCGGACGAACCAGACCTAGAACCATAACTGACGCAAGGAAACCCTCCCGGCGACTACAAACCTTTTCGGTTTCAGGAAACTTGGAAGCGGAACTGAACCCAACCACTTCCAGTTTCAGTTCGGTAGATTGCGGGTCTGGCTTTGTCTAAGAAGCACATTTTTAATAAAAGTAGGATTTTGGAAGTGGAACCAAAATATGGTTTGAAACTGCTAGTTCTGGTTCTTGTTCGTCTCCATGATAGGTGGAACCAAAACCGAACAGCTTTGGGGGCTGATTCCGTTGCACTATCAGTCTGTAAATGGTTCTGGAGGTGGTCTTGGTCCTGTTCATCCCATTAACCTGGTCTGAACCAGTGGTGGATCTACATTGAGGCGAGATGGGGCAGCCACCCCAGCTCAAATGGGCGAATCGGCACTTTGGCCTACCCCACAAAAAATTCTAGATCCGCCAGGGCGGCCACCTCTGGGTATTATTATGGTCTAACCCACTCATAAGTAATGCACGACGACCAGTGGTGCTCCACTACCATCCAATTGACCACCACTTCTCAAATACCAAAAGGTTCTCTTAAACTGGTTGATGATGTTATTTGTTTGTGTGATTATTGTTCTCAAGAAAGCCTCAACAGCAACCATACAAGCAAAGATCATTACAATACCAGAAATCCAATTCAGAGGAAAATATTCGCATTAAAAGCAATTTCTTTTTTTTTTCCAGTTACAATACGGAGGATGAAGCCAGATGCACACCCCCAGGTAATGAACTCATGATCTACAATTTGTGTGCCAACCCTTTAGCCAAGTGAGCTACTGCTACTGCCCTTTGTGCACAAGCATTTCTTATTTAAAAAAATAATGTAGCGTGGACTAAGCACAGCTCCAAATACTGGTGTTTGTGAAACCGAATAAATAAACCAACGAAGGTACTGATTCACCACAAAAGAGGTTCAACCAGATCGAACCACGGTTGGACCGATGCCAATCTTTTACACAACACACACACACATATATATATATAACTAGATTCTATACACCTTTGACATGCTCCTCAATCATTATTTTTTAGTGGCATAAGTATAATTTAAACAAAAGGTTTCCTGCTCTAATAGGTTATATATATATATATATATATATATATATATATATATATAAGAGACATCACCAAATGGTTAAGATTTGAAATATGTGAATATAGCGTACCTACAAAAAGTATGAATGCACTTTTTGCTTTATAGATTTAAATCTCAATAAATGTGTGTGTGCATTTGTTAGCATGCATATATATGTGTGTGTGTGTGTGTGCACATGTACACGAAATATCTGGCCGGGCCACCTTATCCCCAATACCTAACCCAACCTAATTGGATCGGGGTTGCATGGTTGGTTCAATGTTGACATCCCTAAGTGAAGAAATAACAACACAAATAAATAATATTAACTTTCATTTTTAGTTATTAGATATGCACATGGAATATTAACAATTGATATATAGAAAATTAAAGCCTTTAAAATGCTTAGATGTGTTACCAAAATTTCATTTTTAATTGTTCGTTTGGTCCTTGGATCCATCCTCCCCCCCCCCCCGCTGAAACACCGGGATCGAACTCATGAGCCGCCTCCCGGAACTTCGTCCAAAAGCTCGCCTCAACTTGTGTGTTGACCGCCTAGCGAGGTGAGGTCTTGCTCTTTGTGATCACGACCCGTTAAATTCATTTGTAAGGATAAGCATGAGAACTTTTAGGTACATTTGATCGCTTTTTTAGTTTTATAATTGCCAAATAAAAAATAGCAAGTGTCAGAAAAAGTAGGAAATAGATAATTACCAAAAATTAGAATGGAGTTGGAAAGTTAGGGATGGATTTTATCCAATTCTTGAAGGAAGGATTATGATCCAAACTTAATTTTTTACCTCTCTAATTTCATCAACCTCTTAAACAAACTGAAGATCTCTTTCATCCTTTGGAGAAAAATTTGCTTAATGCTAAGTTTATTTAAAGTGGTTAGAACTCACGTGTAGCTTGACTAAGTCAGGTCTCGCGAGGACGCCAAAGTGCAATTTGACCAACTCGGGGCCGTTCAAACTTCACTCGGTCTACATGACCCAGTTTTCCTCTGACTTTTCGGTCAAACGACGACTTAGCCAGTAATAGAGGAAAAATATGGTGGATTCATTACAAACTTTCATATACCAAGTAAAGCATACCTCATTGTTATGATAAACGTTAGAGGTAAGTGATCTCAATTCTATTCATTTGTATGACATGAGAAGAGTTGTTATTGTGAATCAATAAAACATGATCTTACTTTTTTGGAGCTAAATGCTAAATCATAACTCACTTGGTATAGAATAAGGCTCGACTTTGGGTTTGTATAGAGCATTACGTATCGAATATGGGTACGTCCCTTAAATGCGCAAAATATTAGAATTACACAAAAGAAACGAACTCCACCCATGTTGAGGTGGACTAAACATGACGGGTTCGAAATTTGCCTCAACGGAAACCGAATCGAGTTAGAAACCATCAAAGCAATTTTTTTGGTTCCGATTTGACCTTCCATGGATTTGGGTTAGAATCGAAACCATCGGTTTTTCATATTTTTTTAACTTTTAAAGATTTTTTCCGGGTGATTTAGGACTCAAACCGGAACTAAAACCGGCCTGGTCCTTGTTACTGGTTCTAGGAAAACTGGAACTGGCGGTTTAGCCAGTTCGGGACGCAGTTGTGTAAGATCAAATATGCAATGTCACAGCCTCTTCTATTTCTTTTACGTTTTTTTTTTTTGGTCTCAAGAGGAGGCCGAAGATTAACACACACATGCACCCTCAGGGAATCGAACTTCCCACGGGCAGCAATAGCGCTAGAGTGCCCTGCCGTTGAGCTAATGATCACGGTGAAAAGGATTTCATGTTATATGTGATTGGCAAAGTTGGAAAAGACTTTGGTAGGATCCAGTTAGATCGGTTCTGGATCTCCAGCATCTAAAAGGGTGGATTTAACATTTGATCAAATGGGTCTACCTCAAATTAGCTTGTTAAATTTAGAAGAGACTCATTTTTCCTGTGGTTGGAAACTAACTGGCATAAATAACTATTTGCAAATGAGTCTTAATCGGGTTGGATTTATCCATTAAAACCCCATCTTAACTGGATCTTCCTTAATCGAAATATGTACTGCATGAAGCAATTTCAGATTGCTTTAACTTGTGAGAAGCTCTTCATATTCAAGCTCGAAACAGCTTCATGTAATTTTATGCTGGTTATAGAACAGGAGAACTAGTTATCAGATACACGATCCAGGTCATATGAAAACCAAACCCGATCCGTTGACATTCGGAGACCAAAGTGAAATCATACTGAAGAAAACGACTCCTCTCTCTCTCTCTCTCTCTCTCTCTCTCCTATATATTTGATGCCTTTTCTCTGCTTGTAGCTCGAATCTAACGCCCACCAACTCGTACGCTTCCCGGAAACCACCCTTCCACCGTTTCATCCTCAAGGATAGCCGACGAGAAAACCGATTCCCTATTCGGTTGCCGATTGCAGATTTCTCGATCCTTTGCTTCAATTTTACCTTTTGGGAATCGCCACCGTCGATGCCCAGAAGGTGCCTTCCCTCCTTTTTATATATTACCCTTTTCTTGAGGGTTCCTCATTTGGGGATTTCTTTCCCTGTATTCGTCATTGTGACCATCCTATCCTTATGTAGTAATTACTATGGTCTTCTGTTTTGTGGGTTGTCTCTGTTCTTGGTAAACGTATTTCATAATTGGGTTTTGTTTAGGTTAGTCATGATGGTAGTCTGGCTCTCTTCTTTGTTATGAATTTTGATTTGTTTGGATTATTCTCATAGTGGAGTCGGCTAATATGCTGATGCCTCACTGTGGCAGTCTGATAATTTTTTATTTGATAATTGTCAAATTGTGTTTCTTTTTGGGTGGTCAAACAATAATGTTAATCTTATAAGCGGTTGATTACAATTGAAGATGATTGTATATTAATCCAGATGTCAATTCATGTTCTCCTTTTTCACGGAATACTTATTATTTGGTCTTCATGCATATTTGGGTGCTTGATAAACAAGTGCCAACTGATTCTCTACTTTATAATTTGGTGCAGGTAAAATTGGAGAAACATAGTTAATATTGTGTGTGTTGAAGCTGAAAGCCTGAAACACTTATCGGTATTACTGGGTTTTATTGGTACATTGGGTCTCTACTGTGCCAAAGGGGGGTCTTCTACACTGTTATTTTAGTATTTAATTGAACATCCCGTGCCCACAATGTCTGGAACTCTTTTATATGAATCGAAGAAATAAACAGTGGTTTTATTTTCAAGATAGAAGACTTATTCAAAGAAGCTTAGAGGAATTTTGTTGTTTGGTTCTTAACCATAATTTTTTTGAGAGAATACCGGTATGGGTGCTGCATGTTGCTGTTTACGACCCGAGGATATTGAAGATTTGGCATACATCAACGGATCTTTTTATAGACACTGCACCTGCCTGAGATGCTTAGTGCACCAGCTTTTGCGTATGGTATGCTTCACATAGGACGATTATTGTTTACCTGGGCTGGATAGGCAAATTCTCGATTTATGATATTGCTGTGCACTAAGATTGCTTGTTTTGGAAAAATGCGGGTACATGTATTTTGCAAAGTTTGAGCTTGGCTGACCAGAATGCTGTGTGCCCACCTTTCACTTCTCTTTCTTATTTAACAGCAGTTTGTTGTTGGGTATTTTATACTGTGACCTTTTTGAATCGGTTAAATTTCAGTTGTTACATATGTTTTACAGTTATTGTTTGAGGTTTATTTTATAAAGCGCCTAGTTTTATCATCTAAATAGTGTTTTTTTTAAAGTTTGATACTCATTTATGAGCATACTTGTAGATTTTTTTTTATCAGGGAAAGTCTGTACGCTTTTGATTTTGCTAATTTTGTAGGGCGTAAATAAAGTATTAATCTCTTGGTTAGCGAGCTTGATGAGTGAAAAGCTGATGTTTCATAAACATAACATAATAGTTCGGATTTCAATCCTGTAATGAAGTAAAAACTCTTCCATGTCCTTGCTCACATATACTCTTGAAGGGAAGATTGAGGCTGGGTGCAGTACTGTAAGAAACCATATCCAGAAATGCATTTCAGTGGTTCGGTTCAACATGTTATTATTTCATTGGGTATCCTCTACCTAAAATTTCTAGCCACATAAAGTATAGAAAGAAAGAAGTTCAGTACTCTGAAACTATATATTGCATTCCACTTCAAAGTTTCAAATTGTCAAGGTTTCATGATATATCGTATGTATGGAAATTCTGTTGTAGTCAGGGACCATGATAACTTGTGGTTGTAACCATTGTCACTTATCATGGATATGATAACAGATTGCTAGACGCAATTGTATCAAACTAATGATGCTAAACACATTCAAAAACCTAGTTGCATTTTGACATTTGATTAATGCAAAGCTGAAAATCAAGGGCTTGTGATTGTGATTGCAAAATGCACTGTGTAGTATCAGCATAGCACACAAGCACACACACACACACATATATGTGTGTGGCGTGTGTGTGTATGTGCGTGCCTGCAAAAATGTTCCGTGTATGTAACACAAGTACATGCATAACATATATATATATATATATGTTTATGTATACCTATCCAAATAGGACTGGAAGGAAGAGACAAACTAGATATTGTGGAATTTAGATAAGATAATCCAAGGAGTCCACAGATGGGACTTGTTTTTTTCAGGAAGAGATCTAAATAGACTGTGGCATTGGTGGACTAAGCGTATAACAATATCCATGAGAAGTATGGTTTTGAAGAACAAATGAAGCTGATGCATAATATCTTAATCTTGCTATGAAAATTAACATTTTTATAGTAATTGCATTTTCCAATAAGCAGGATGAGAATTTTATTAATATGAGTGACCTGTCTAACACAAATTGACTATTTTGCAAAATAAAATACAAGTAAAATTGAAGAAACTCAAACCAAGCACATAACCGTGCAAATAAAATATATTAAATCCATTATGATATATGTCTATCACTGAAAGGTGCGTGACATCTAGGCTAATCAATTACTTTTAATGGTAGAATGAGTTATACCTTGTGTACAGCACATCAATATTTTTCAACGGCATACTGCATCAAATAATAAGTATTCCAATACCAACTTTTGGTTTTCCACCAATTGTTGTGACAACAAATTGAAACTAGTGGATGCTTCTGCTTTTCTCTCTAAATCCTGTGGTTCTTCATAAAGATCTTCAACTGTGCTTCCATCATGGGTTTTAAATGTTTGTAGCTGGTTTTGCCATTTGTTCAATGTAACAAGGTCATTGGCTGAAGATTATCTACATCTTTTTTAATCTCCTAATTCTATTTGACCCATATCCACATACATATGGACATAGCTTTTATGTCATTATAAAGTAGCACAACATGGATGACTCCAATGGAATATTGGCTCTCTCTTATATTGAGGATGAGCTGATCTCTAATGGGATAGTCTAGTAGCTGTTAAAATAATTACCTTGTAGCAGCTTTCTCTTCCTGTTAGTCCACGGATGGGTTTCTTCCATTTTCTGGGTACCTCTTTAAGGGTGGTGTCCTTTTTCTTTTCAGTACGCTTCCTTATTCCACCGAGGAGAAATCCGAGCCCTCACATCATCCACACTAGGGACTGCCTCTTTGACAGCTGCTGGACAAATTTCCGATTCAGCTGATAATTCGTTCTCTGATATTTACCGTTCTCCTCCAAGGCCTTTACCTTATGATGTCGATCCTAGATATTCTCGTTTGCAATGTGATGGCTTGGTATCAAGGCGTGAAAAGGGATCTCACCATTTTCATGATGAATCTGAAAATCTTCGAAGAAGTGGCAGTTGTAGTGGGATGGAATCTATGCCAGAGAAGTGGAATGATGCAGAGGGTGAGGACCAGTATAAAGTAGGCCACTCAACTTCATCCGGGAAGCACTTGTTGGCAAAATTAGCATGTGGAGTAACATATCCATCATCAGAAGAGGAGGATGCGTGCCCTACGTGTCTTGAAGGTAAGCCTGAAGCAAATTGGTGAACATACTATTTTGTGCAAGTAGTTTCCCTTATTAACCTGTTTCTAATGTTAAGAATGTTTTATGGTGTTTTGAACCATTTGTGATTGAAAACTAGACAGCTAATATGTTTTCTGATTGGGGCTTACGCATTCCTTCAGCGGCATTTCCATGGCACCTTTTGGTCGACATAAAATGGCTGATGTTGGTTTCAATCTTCATGTGATTATTGGCTGAAGCATCCTTTCCTGTCGTAAAGGAAATCACTATCGAACATTTTCTTTGTGTTTGGTTAAAGCATCATTTCCATACTTATTTATAATGGTGATTGATGAGTTAACAAAACATATTTAAGATGAAGTACCTTGGTGTATGTTATTTGCAGATGACATTGTATTAGTGGAGGAAAGGAAAAAGTTAATAGAAAATTGGAACTATGGAGAGAAACATTAGAAAGCAAAGGCCTCCGACTTAGTAGAACAAAGACAGAATATATGGAATGTAAGTTTGATCATTTGGTTACCTCAGAGGACATAGAAATTAAAATTGGCACACATTGTATCCCCTAAAAGGAAAGTTTTAAATACCTAGGGTCAATTTTTCAAAGTGATGGAAGAATTGATGGAGATGTTACGCATATAATTAATGCTGGTTGGTTAAAATGGAGAGGAGCATCAGGTATTCTTTGTGATAAGAAGATACCATTAAAGTTAAAAGGTAAATATTATAGAGCAGCAATTAGGCCTGCCATGTTTTATGGTTATGAGTGTTGGGCAGTTAATCATCAACATGTACAAAAGATGTGAGTGACAGAAATGAAGATGTTGAGATGGATGAGTGGTCATACAAGAAAAGACCGTATACATAATGAGGTTATTAGAAACAAATTAGGAGTGGCACCAATAGAGGATAAAATGAGAGAACATCGTTTAAGATGGTTTGGACATATAGAAAGAAGATCAAAAGAAGAACCTATAAGAAGGTATGAAAAACTAAATTTGAAAAGTATTAAAAGAGCTAGAGGACAATAAAGAATGATCTAGCTTATTGTGAGGTAACTGCTAACATGACACACGATAGGGATCTGTGGAAACAAAGAATCCATGTAGCCGACCCCGTCTAGTATGGGAAAAGGCTTAGTTGTTGTTGGTTAAAGTATCTTCTGTGTATCTACTAAATTGATGTTATCATCTTGAGATTGTCATGAAAGATGAAATAGCTGCAAATTTTGGAGGTCTTGACTAAAATAAACACTTCATCTCTACTTTGCATTCTGAGGTTCTTGCAACATATTTTTTCCTTATTGTGCTTCATCTGTCCAACAACAGTAGCTGGTTTCAAACAAGCATATAATCAGGTCTACCTTTTTCATACTTTTAAGTTTTTGATGTAACTTTTGGTCTTCTTAGTGTACAAGAGCTAAAAGTTTTTTCTTTTGTTTAGTGGCTTGCATCTTTTGACATTAAGGGTTATTATTCCTGCAGAATATACTCCTGAAGACCCTAAGATAGTGACCCATTGCTCTCATCATTTTCACCTTGGCTGTATATATGAGTGGATGGAAAGAAGTGATAGCTGTCCTGTTTGTGGCAAGGTAGTTAATTTCTCTTTATGCTTTGTTTACTTTTTCCCGAATAAGAAAAAGAGATTCAGATAACCTGTTTCACGTGCTCTTGAATTGGTTTTGGCCATTTGCTGTTATGATCTTGCATGATAAAAGCAGGGAAGTTCTTGACTTTCTATTTTGCAATGACATTGTGCGACTTTGATACCTTTCAGGGAAGTTAGGCTGATCTAGGTCATGGTTTAGAAGCCCAATTACTAGGGACTTGACTTAGCATAGGTTGGCTTGCAACTTGAACTTGTTGACCCAGTGACTTGGCTGGCTTCAATAAGATCATCCATTCATTTGGCCAACCTCTTGAACACCCAAGATTTTAGAAAATTTGGATTAGTCATTGAGCTGAACAAATTTGATGTTTCTATTACCATGTGGACTTTCCACAACGTTAGGAACATTGAACAAGCTTAATGTTTTTATATAAGGACTAATATCAGTTGCATCTGCAAGATGATGGTTGGAGCGATAAGGGGATCTCATTTCATACTAAGTGTGGGTTCTCCTTACTGTAATGCTTTCAGATTTGTGGCTAGAAGTTGATAGTGATTTTCATAATTTCATCCAAGTCTGCATGGAGCACACTAACCGTCTCTTTTTATTTTTCAGTTTGTTTTGGGGTGGGGGATGGTGTGAGGAAGTGGTCAGTTAATGTGATAATTGTCTGATTACGGGCATTCCTAATGTCACGTGCAATGTGTACAAAGTTGTGTTGACATTTGCTGTATGTAGCTAGGGCATTAAATGCAGGTGCGGTGGCTCGTTGAATCTTAATGGAAGCTAGTAAACAAAACTTTGTATTTCGAAAATAAGGCCATGAGTTGTTTTGTTGGTAGTACACTAGATCTCTTGAGGCATTCACAATTGAAGCAGGTACAGTTAGCATTGACCACGCGTTCTTGACAGAATATACCTGCAAGCAAGCAGGTTTGAATAAGTTATGGCGTTGGTCTGTCAGCTGTGATGCACCTACAGTTGCTTAAATCGTAAAAGATGCTGTTGCTTGATGGCAAATGCCTCAAAAGTTTCTATGTTCTATCCAGCAGTGCTGTAATGTAACTGTGTCTCGGCCTTCCTAAAGCTTGCTTGCTTCTTATATGCTTATAAGACTTCTTCAGCAAATATTCCAAAAGCCTAAATCTTTTAGATGTGTTGTCAACAGGTGATATTTAATGTCTTAGTGTAACTCCTGTAGACTGAAGACTACAATCTGGTAGCTGTCTGTCATTCCCTATGGCGTATCTATAAAATTTATAGTTCATCTAAAACTTGCATTTTCCACAGAAAATTTGAACGTTGCCCGTGAGTATATTAGTCGTTTTGCTAAACGAAGAGAAGGAGAAAAACCTGAGTCTTTTTTGTATAGAGAAAGTCCTGTGAGGAGTTTTGTGAGAGATTTATCTAGTAACAAGTTGAACATCTCATGCAGGTTCTAGTTTCCTACTGAGATGTTGCCGCACTCAAGTACTGCTCATTTATCTTGTTATGATTTGAAAGAAATGGGAATGTAGCCTTCTCAACTAGATCTTCAACTCTAATAGTCATCTATCCATGATTATCACCTGTTAATGCCCTTAGACTACACTGAAAGACTCTCTCTCTCTCTCTCTCTCGTGTGTGTTTTGTTCACATGCACATTGGCTATTATGCAATAGTGGAGGTTTTTTGGAGCGATGTTTGACTCGCAGAAACTGCAAATCTCATATTAGTTCGAGCTTGACTTTTCCTCTTTTCTTTAGGAAATGGTATTCAATGAAAGCACATGAGATGTCCTTGGGGACTAACGTGAAGGCGGGGAAGCTGGAAAGATTATGTGCATGACGTGTTGAAAGATACATTGGAGATCCACATTTTCTGTTTTCTGAAATATGTACGTCCTTTTAAGCTTTATGTTTCCAGGGTTAGTTTGGTTAGCATTGCTAACAAATGTGCAGAAAGATGGACATGAATTGATATGAGAGGCTGCTGGTTGCCGGACGAGGAGATTCAATGTATGTCCTCTCCCTCTGGTTGTGCATAAAAGAATTTGAGATCTTACTGTACATAGATTTGCATATAATGGATTTTATTTCTGTATATTTTCTCTTCCAATGCCTACTTAAAAAGGAAAGGAAAATTTCACAAAATTATGTAGCTTTTCAAGGTTTCGAGCCCTGTGCAGTTAACAAGCAACACTATGTATGTAATATACACACTTATGAATTTTGGTGCACGAGCATGATTCTATCATCTTATCAAGCAACAAGGCTCCTTCGAGAATGTGCTATCCCCAGTTGGCTATTTGATTTTTCTTTCTCCATTTATTATAAATATAAATAGTAAAAGACAAAAAGAACATAACTGCCCTTTTCCTCTTGAGGAATACCGAGTTTGCCATTCTGCATTCAAAGAATGGCCATCAAATATGGCCATCCACATTTTGTTCTTTCCTTTCTAGGTACCTCCGAACGAGAATACTTGCCTGCTTGACTGCACCAACTCGTTGCAGCTTGAGTCGAAAACCTAGATGAGCTCGGTTCAACTGATAGGTTAGTGGGACCAACTACAAAATAGTCAGCCTCGTGTATATATATATATAGTGTGTGTGTGTGTGTGTGTCTCACATGCATATATGTTACAAAAACGTTCTTAGCTGGAAAGGTTATAGATGTCAATGGGCCAGTTTTCAAGTCAAAGATTATGTTAAAAGCTAATCTTTTTCAGTTAAACAAGGAACAGTGCTTGGCTGGTCTAACTCGCCGCTTGTGTCAGTATGAAGCTTGGTTTCTGGCAAATGAATCAATGCACCAACCAACCAGCAACAACCTAATGAAAAGAACCACGGAGAGGCCGCACAAACCAATATTTTATCCATTCCTTCTCTAACTTCCCTTTTGTTTTATTTAAAACCTGATAGTCTCCCAAAGACTTTTTGATTGATGATGCCATCGTACCAACTCCAGGATGCAAACCAGTTTTGCAGCCGCCTCCTTTTCTACGTATCCATTACGATTTCTAACTTTACCAAATGCTAGGAGGCTTGGGAGAATCAAGGATGGCTGTAGAAATCATTGAAAATAAAGCAATATGTGCTTTAAAATGTTAAATAAGGAAATAATTCTTGCAGTTGAGCACGAGTCTATTTCCACTGAGAAATAAGCAGGATGTTGATTTACATACAGTAGTCAGTTTGGTGGTGGTGATGGCAGTGCCGATGGGTGGCATCTTTGCGAACCACCAACTGTATCCTACATAATCATCAGTGTACACGGTAAAACAAGAAAGGAAAAAGATAAGTTACAGAAGGAGATTAACTCTGCATATTACAATCTCCCTTCAAATGGAACCACATCTGAGACAAAAATCTGAGTAAAAAGAATTAAAATGCGAATATACAACCTCTGGCTTGGATCATCTGCACAGGTCTACTCTGCTAATAAGTGGCCTGCACAGAAAGCTGGTTAGCTAGCATGCTGGGGGGCTGAAGTTGCTTCAACCGTCGGACAACATGCTTCATTGATGGCCGAATCGACAGTGACTCTACAGTACACATGACAGCCAAGTGCAATGTCTCCACCAAATCATCATGCGGGCCAGCTTCCCATAGCCCTGCAGTGAAGAACTCGCGAGCTCGGCCTTGTGTAAGAAGCATGCAAGCCCATTGAACAATGTTGAACCCATTACCGTACGAGGAAAATGATGGGTCCAAAGCCTTCTTATCAGATATCAACTCCATTAGAACCACACCATAGCTGTAAACATCAGCTTTATCAGAAACCCTGCATGTCATTGCATACTCAGGCGCTACGTACCCAAAAGTTCCGGCGACGTCGGTAGTAGCATGTGTTTCAGAAGTACCAAGGAGCCTAGCCAATCCAAAATCCGAAAGATAAGCAGTGTAGTTGTTATCCAACAGTATATTGCTTGGCTTGATGTCGCGGTGAAGGACCCGGGGCACACACTCATCATGCAAATATGCAAGAGCTCGAGCGATATCCAGAGCGATCTTGTGGAGCATCCTCCAATCTACTGCTCTCTTTGATCTCTCCCTGATAAATTTTTCCAAGTTACCTCCGGGCAGGTAATTGTAGATGAGGAACATTTCTGTCTCGCTGGCATGAAAACCAATTAAGGTAACAAGATTCGGGTGCCTTGCTCTTCCAAGGGTCTTGATCTCGGCCTCAAACTGTTGGACACCTTGAAACCTCCCCACAGAGAGTCTCTTGATGGCAACCAGTACTCCAGGGGAGATCTCAGCTTTGTATGTAGCTCCAAAGCCACCATTGCCGATGCAATTGCTTGCATTAAAACCCCCAGTCGCCCGCACGACATTCTCGAACGTTAATGTCACTCCTATGTTAGAGAAAGTAATTACTTCCCGTCTACCAGGCCCCTGACCAACTGCCCTCGGTGCGCACTGCCTAGTACACCACAACAGAAGAAGCAGAGCCAGAAGAACAGATAGTATAGCTGATCCAGATGTAATTGACGCAATCTGTATAGAAGTGAACCGACTGCTTGCCCAGGGCACGCTTCCTGATGGAGGAGAAGCACTCAGGGGTAGGGTCCCAGCTTGTCCCTGCGAAGGGGTTGACGGTGATGCCAACGCCACTGCCGATACTACGCATGGCTGAAGAAAAGGATTACCAATAAAGCTATTGCATCTCATCAAACTTAAATTCGATGGCATAGGTCCAGAAAGATTATTGAATGAGGCGTTGAATGACAGAAGGCTTGTTACTCTCGTGAAATCCGAAGGTATCTGGCCAGAGAGATTGTTGTTATCAAGTAACAAGACAGTCAAGTTCCTCGACTTTGTGATCTCCCACGGGATCTCTCCTGACAAGGAATTCGAGTACAGCACCAAAGACTTGAGCGAAGGAAGAAGGCCCAAGCTTGCGGGAATTTCACCGGTCAAGTTGTTCCATGCAAGTGACAGATACTGCAAATTCTTTAGACGACTCAATTCCACAGGGATGAAACCAGTCAGCTTGTTCCTACTCAAATCAAGGCCAACTAGTGAACTCAAATTCCCGATACCTGGAGGCAATGGCCCAGCAATTGAATTGCCAGACAGATCCAGCGCCTTGAGAGAGCTGCACCAAGTACCAATATCAGCAGGAAGTTGACCAGATATCTCATTATCACCCAAGTTAGCAATAAACCCACTAAAATCCTTGCACATATTGAACAATTGAACAGGGATCGGCCCCTTGATTCTGTTCTGACTTGCCGAGATCGCATATACTGGACGGCTACGCAATCTCTCTGCTGAAAGCGGGATGGGGGGAACACCACCACTAAAGTTATTCATACTGAAGTCATGAAATACAACACTATCACCAGCCACCAACGCACGAAGTGAGCTCGTGATGCGCGCACTGCACGTAAAGAACCGCAAATACATACTACCAAAATCAAACGGATCCTCAATGCTTGCCATTGGCGAATTATTCGAACACCCATCATCGGTAAACCTTGGCACCGGCCCTGAAAGCATATTTCCACTGACATTAAAGACATCCATACATGGTACAGGAAGCTTCTCGCTGAGTGCTCCTGCCAACCGATTCAAACTCAAATCAAGGAAAACCAGCTTCTTGCAATTTGACAAGGCCATTGGAACGCCGCCACCCAAAAAATTCTGCGCAAGATTAACCATTTCCAAGCTGCTGCAATTACCCCACTCGGACGAGATGCTTCCTTCCAAGTTTGAATTGGGTGCCCACATGACCCTAAGCTTAGGAAGCGCTATCACCTCGGCCGGAATTCCTCCTTCGAAGAAATTGCACTCTCCTTTATCGGCGTCCGAGTATGACCCCGGAGATGAACCGAATGATTGCGGATCATAGGCATTCGATAACACCAGGACAGACAATTGCAAGCAGTTTCCGAGCTCGGAAGGTATCGAACCACTGATACTATTTCTTGAGATATCGAAAGTTTCGAGCACAGGGAGTTTACCTATCTCTGGGGGAATTGACCCATCCAAAATGTTGGAGAAGAGGAGCAAAGATCTCAAATTTCGGCAGTTTCCTAGTGATGCCGGAATGCCACCGGAGAACCGATTTCCGGCAAGATGAACACGCTCGGGGTACCCACAATTGCGCCCCAATTCGTCAGGAATGGACCCAGAAAGCTGGTTGAACTCCAGAAACAATCCCCTCAATCTAGGCAAGAACCCTAAAGAGCTGGGTAGTGTCCCACTGAGCTGATTCCCAGCCAAATTGAGGTAGCTCATACCCATGCAACCGGAAATTTCGCTCGGTATTGGTCCGGACAGCCGGTTGTAACCGAGATCAAGCAGCTCCAGCGATTGGAGTCGACCGATCTCTACCGGAATACCGCCGGAGAGCTCATTAAATCCAAGGGACAGAACCCTAAGTTCAGTGAGGCTTCCAACGGAAGGAGAGATCTTTCCGGCAAGCTTCAATCCCGGAGCCCGTGTCCAGACCAACGGAGCTGAGCAAGAATCAGCTGAAGAAGGGATACCTCTATTTGCGGTTAGATTGAGCGCTACCACCCGCCGCTCCGCGTTGCAGGAGACCCCAAACCAGCCGCAGGCGTCGGCGTCGCCGGGGCTCCACCCAGAGAGTAGCCCAGCTGGGTCGTCCAGCGAGGATTTGAGCCGCACGAGGGCGACGACGTCTCCCCGAGGACCATCGGAATCGGCGAGAGCTACGCAGTGGCAGACGACGACCAACGGCCAGAGCGCGGAGGCGAGGGCTCCTCGGAGTCGCCTTCCTGGAGGTCGGCACATCTCTCTCTCTCTCTCTCTACTGTCGGTGATGGAGAGTCGATGATTCAGAAAAAACACTAATCACAGAGGAAGAAGAGCCAGTGGGTCAGAAAACGCGAACCATAAACCGAATATGGCACCGAGAAGAAAGATTTGCTTACTCTCGCTTGTAATTTTATCATCTTTCTGATTTAATCTCGCACTGTAATTTTTTTTTGTTTCTAAACCATGGGTATTGAGAGCCGACAAGGAACCCAACTAATCCAGTTCGTGCAGTCTCTGCCCACTATGGGTGCAAAGTTCTCCCATATTCGATGGCAAGTTGATCATTTCTGGGTATTGATCATTTCTGTACTCTTATTCGATGGCAAGTTGATCATAAGCTTGTTATCCGACATGATTCTGGTCTTATTATATCGATCACGATTCATCTTGCTTGAAACAATGGTGTATGCATGAATAATCGTGTCATTTTGTTCACTTAGATGTATTTTACGTGAAAACGAAAATTCAAAAAGAAAGTCCTATCTTTCCAGATTTTGTAAGAATGTTTGTGGAAACCGAATATGGCACCGAGAAGAAAGACACCGAGCACCGTATGCCACAGTTTCGGGAAAGGCCAAGCCCATATTAAATACTCAAATCTACTAATCATGATCTCAAAAGTGAGTTCAAACGCGTGACTAGCTTGTATTTGTAATGGACACGATTTGTGACGCGAACAAAAGAAGACAGCATTCCTCAGGATTCAATGTCAGCAGCAGCATGAAGTCTCTTGCAGAAAAAAGAAGAATATGGAAAGCTACTGTCTGTTAATAGGCAAGCAAAAGACCTGAAGAGGCTACAGTTTGCCTTCCGCACAAGGCCGAGTAAGACCACTGAGGCCGGAACACCGTCATGATCCATTCTAGTTCCTCTGTCGGCCTCTTGCCCTCTCTCTTTCCAGGTTGGGTGGTTTGTTGGTGGTGGTGGAGGTTGATTCAGCTACTGTCAATATAGTTACAATCTGCTGTCCTTTTTATAGCTAGGATCAACCTTCCTGGATCCATGGATCGACCGTCGAACGACATCGGGAGAAGCAGAAATAGATGAATGAGCGTCACGACTTCCAGACATTCCATTTCTATTCTTTGACTTCAAGCCCTGTTAATGTGGCTTAAATTTTGTATTGGACACAAATATGGCCGACCCGAAAATCTGCAGGAAGCCCCGACCCCGGTAGAAAATAAAGGGCCTGCCCATGAAATCTCCTCTACTCTGAAATCTAAGGCTTGAGACAAAAAAATTGCGAAGTATCGAGAACAATTCCATAAGACTAGGTCAGAGCCGTATGATTTAAACAACAGAATTGAAGTTGGTAGTTGCTTAAAGAAATGATTCAACTGAGAAAAGCATGTGATGTAGAAGAAGAGTATAATGGGTTCAAGTCATCCATGGAGAAAAAATTCTTCTAATCGTTCCGAACTTTAATTTATCTGAGAAAGGGAGCCAGCTGTGCGGCTAAAGGAGAAGCCTGACCAATGTTTTTGAGAAGCAATCACAATGATGCTTTGGTTAAATACTTGAGTCACAACGGAATGAATGAAAGCTTCACTGCATAGAAAAGAGAGCAGGATTACAATATCCTGCAACATAAACTTCAATAAACCGAAGAAAATTTAGAACCTTCTATTGCTGAAAAAGAGAGTCGAGCGAAAGATATTGATAATTCCTCGTGTTAGGGATTTCAAGAATTCAGTCCAAGTTCTCAGAAGTGAAAGGAAGTCTTTAGAGATAGCTTTCCCTCATGAACTTAAATCAGTTAAATATCTAATCTATGATGATTTGGGGCTCATTGAGGGGATCCACCGAAGCTTAATAAGAGTAAGAACTGCTTGAATATATAAGAAAGCAGAAGTCTGTGCTTATGATTTGAAAGAGAAGAACTGGATTGCATCGATGAAGGAAGACGCATCGTGGTTAGGCAGACCCTAAGTTCAGCGAATTCTAAAGATGAGGAACGGCATAGATTGAAGAACAGCAAAACACATCTAGAAGTTCCTTTCCGGGCTGCGTTCTATCATAACTCAGAGTTGCAGCATATCGTTTGCATGCATGTAATCGGTGAGCTTCATAGTGTCTGGAATCTAATATATTTTCTAGCAAATACTAAGAACAACTAATACCATATATTTCTTCACAAGAATGTTCCACTCTGATCATGCTAAGATGCACAACGAATGCCACACGCTGGGCCTAGCCTTGGTCACGTAAACAAGACCGACTGTAGGCATTCGTCAATATGACCGTGAACAACAACAATAAACCGTCAATTTCATAACTTTTAATATTTTTATTAAAATTATTTTTTTTTAATATTTTATTTGATTCCGGAGAGTTTAGAACCTAAACCTAAATTGAAATTGACGGTATCGAAACCAACCTGATTTCAGTTCAGTTCCGATGTTTGGTTACGGTTTACCGGAAAGAGGCCACGTCTTCATGGTAGAAAAAAAGAGGATGCTCTGCTCCTCTACTATGTTGGAATGATTCTATTGGAATACAGAGGTATTGTCTCTCGAAATCGAATCTGGCCGCCGGAATTAGACGGCAGATGATTTCCGGTGTACCGATGATAAAGCTGCGAAGATGCATATCCGTGCAAGAGTATCAATTCCCACATTCATTCGAATAGTTTATGAGTTTTTTTTATTCTTTCTTTCAGCTTAAATACAACTAAGCAAAAATCCAAACTAATTTCAACAATACAAGCTATGTTACATATATACAGGTATGATACCGAAACTCAGTATGAATACAGATGCGGGATACATGCATTTCGTAGATTGGATTGTCACTGAGCAACAATACAACGTTTAGAATCTATAATAATAAATTTGAAAAAGTTTTATACTATAAAGCAACCCTCCTCCTTTCACATCCAAACTTGAATCTTAAGTGTTGAAATTAGTCAATGAAAGGTTAATAGCCCTTGTCTCAACTTAGTTTAAAGCGTTGCATTATGCGGTCGATAACCAACCTAAAACTTAAATCTTATGTGATGTGATTTTAATCATTTTTTGTGACTATAATAATTCTAAAATATTAAAGGACTAAATATTATAAGTTTGCGCGAGCACATTTACATCTTTTCCTGGGTGCAATGAACTGATGGAATAAAGGGTTTCCACATTGACGATGGGATAGATGCAAGTAAGAAAACTAGTCCCGCTACATCTTAATCCTAATCTTAATCCTAATGTTACTAAAGAAAATGTTTAGCCAAATGTAAGATGAGAATAAATCAACTAATCTAAAAAATAATATTTAGATTGAAAGGTAAAAAAAAGTTATACATTTACAAAGACATTGATTAGTGCGTGAATAGTATGATTAAGAGAAAGATTCAAATTGATATATAAAAAAATATTTGAGAGAAAAAGAGAAAGAGTTTGGGGTAAAAATTTTACGACACGAGGCATTTGTTGGATACACATAGACGTTGATTTAGATATATGATCATACATGAATAGACAAAATCCGTAACAAGGTTATTTCGGAAAAGAGTTGGTAAGATGAAAAAGAAATGTTGAAGATGGTATGGATATGAACCGAGAGTGTTTTTCAACGGCAAGACACTCTAGCTCTGTTGCTTCTGGTGGAGAGTTCGACTCTCAGAGGGTGCATGTGTGGATGGGTGTTAGGCTTCAGCCTACTCTTATAATAATAAAAAAGATGGTATGGATATGGAGCGGTAATCATGTAAAGTTTGAGTAAGAAGGTGAATAAATGAACCTTAAAGGGAAGTCCTAGACGGCCTTTAAGATGTTACAACAAAGAATAAAACATTATCTTGTGTTTTCTAAATGCGTGCTGACTAAAACTTCACTATCAAGCATGATGGTATATAAGGAATATTAGGAGTATCTACAATCATGTTCTTGATCTTTAGGTCGAGCTCAATCAACGGTGGGAATTTAGGCAGGAAATAAAATGTATTTTTTAATATTTTTATAGTTTACAAGTGTTTTCCATCTTTTTTTACACCTAACCTAATTGTTGATTAGACTCAATCAAGCCGTCGAAATCTGGGAGTGTATATATATACATATATACTTATTCACATACATACATACATCAATCATCCTTCTCAATGATTTTACACGTTCAACCAAAAAAGATTGGAGTGTTGAGACCAAGAAATAGAAAACAAAATGTTGAATTTTACTTAAGTAAAGATACTACCACCCAACTCGGCCTTGAAAAAATATAAGGCGAGCGAGAAATTTCTAACCCATTTTGAAAGCCAGGCCAAATGTTATTACCACCGTAATAAGAAATCCCTTGGGCCAATGTAAAGTGGCCACCTTCCACCACTTCAAGTGGCCTCCTCCACTCGTGGCTATCCTTCTCAGCTCGCTTCTTTCTAATGTCAATTGGCAATCAAAATAGCAATCTCTCTCTCTCTCTCTCTCTCTCTCTCTCTCTCTCTCTATATATATATATATATATATATATATATATATATATATATATATATATAGAGAGAGAGAGAGAAGAGAGAGAGAGAGAGAGAGAGAGAATGGTTCGGAGGAGGCCGTGGTGTGGTAGCTGCTTTAAAATGGGTGTACAAGTGCGAAGGTAGGTGGAGTATAAAAGAGGTTGAAAGTATAGATGTCAAAACTAGTTATTAACCCGAATTACTCGTAAGCATTTTCCTTAGGCAAATATATATATATATATATATATATATATATATATATATATATATAGAGAGAGAGAGAGAGAGAGAAATTGAGATATACTCTTAATAGTTATAAGAGGGTGTAAAGTGGTGGTCCCCTTTGTATTTGTTACCACGGGATGTACCACTCTTACACTGTGAGTTCTCATACTCGTTGAGTATCACACTCATTGAGTAGAATCGAGTTTCTCTCTTGATATATATATATCTGTTATGACAGGGCAAACACATGACCAATTGGTGTCTGAAATTAATCATGTTGATAACAAGATAAACATGTTAAAGTCCCACATGGCCGTTCTTTTCAAATCTTTGGTCCAATGTCCGTTGAAGTGGAAAAAGCTCGCATTGTCATAAACACTTAATTTATTTCATTATATTATAAAATTAGTTTGCTTTGGAAAATCGAAAAGTATCTCCATACGTAGAAAATCAAAATACGTATACTTAATACCGTAGAAATACGATGCAACTTATGAATGTAACGAAATGATAGCCGTGTTCGGGACCACAGACCGGACGGTCCGGACCCTTCGAACCACCTGGTTGAACGTCCCTTTCGGTCCATCATCAATGAATGACCCACAGTTAAATGCACCGTTATGGACCGAATGTACTTCCCGATGCTCAACCGGTGAAGAAAGCCTTGAAGAGAGACAATCTGAGCCATTCGTGGAGAGATTTGAACGGTAGGGATTCAGGCGTATACTGTCCGATTAAGTACGAATCCGTTCATTTAAGATGTCGCTTTCTTCGAGGGTGCCCAACGTCTAACACGGAAAACGTCCAGGAGTTACGATTTTACCAAAACACCCTTCACCGTCGTCAAGAATCTCTGAGGTGCAATTGTGCCGGGTTCGACCCGAAGCTGGCAGAGACGCGGTTTGTTAATCAAATAAGTTAGTAAATGGGTTTATAAATTGACCTGTTCGAACCCGAAATATCCGGCTAAGCCATTCAACAATTACAAATACTTTCGTCCATCATTCATTTAACTTTGTTATGCAGCCAATGCATTGTTTGGTTCAACTTAACTTGAGCTGGCAGAGACGCGGTTTAGATTTTGAGCTTGCAAACGGAGAAAACTAGCACTCGAGAGCCTCATCCCATTATGGATCAACATAACTTGAACCAGATTAGGTGGTGTCCTTGTGGTCGTGTGGATGAATTATCACAGGCTTATATATATATATATATATATATATATATATATATATATATATATATATATATATATATATATATATATATATAGAGAGAGAGAGAGAGAGAGAGAGAGAGAGAGAGAGAGAGAGAGGAGGGGTAGTGGTAAATGTTCAAACCCTATATGTGCTCAAATATACTTTATAAGTTCAATGATTCACCTTTGAGATGAATGATTGAGGTGATAAAAGAAAAGGTATGGTGTATTAAATACAAAATATAATAGTATGATAATACTTTTAATTCAAATCTCTAGCATTGATCATTGCTAATCTTTTTATTAGATTTCGGCATTTACCACTACTTAGGATCAATTTTTCTAGATTGAGGAAAAATTTGATGGAGATGTTATACATACAATTAATGAAGATTGATTAAAATTAAAAGACGTAAGATATTTTATGTGATAAGAAGATACCATTAAAATCATAAGGTAAATATATTAGAGCAACAATTAGATATGCTACATTGTATGGTTATAAGCATTAGGCAATTAATCATCAATATGTACAAAAAATGTTTATAACAAAAATAATGATGTTAAAATGGATGAGTGACCAACTTAAGAGTGGTATCAATAGATAACAAAATTAGTAAAAATAATTTAAGATGGTTTGGTTGGACACGTGAAAATGCGACCAAAAGAAGCTTTGGTGAGAAAGTACGAGAAATTAGATTGTTAAAATGTCAAAAAAAAAAGTTGAAGACTACAAAAGTGTTGGAAGAAACAATAATACATGATTTAGCTTATACTTAGTTAATGATTAGCATAACACATGATCGAGTTCTATGAAAACAAACAATGAATGTAGCCAACTCCATCTAGTATGAGAAAAAGCTTAGTTATTGTTGTAATCTTATATAAACAATTCTACTATTTGATTCTTGAGATTAATAGTGGAGACTTAAATTAAAAGAAATTTTTTATACTGTATTTAATGCAACATGCGCATTAAATACAAAGTGTTTTATCACCTCAACACTTAATCTCTAAGGTCCAACCTTGAAAATGTTTATACAAGATTATGTACCGAAATATATTATGTATTTAGCATTTCTCTCTCTCTATATATATAAAGTTTTCTTCCTTTTCAAGCCTCTTCTTCCTTCAACTCACCGACTCTCTCTCTCTCTCCCTGCATAACCTGCTCCATAAGGATCAAGCGGGTGACTGTTAAGGCCAACTGGATTGCGTCAAGCCCAGGTTCAACAATGGCAGGGTCCGGGTAGATCCCGACCCCGACCCCGAACCCGAACCCGAACCCGACGCTATACTTCAATAATTTGTTAGGGGAAGCGTGTCACTTACTCTTCGACACGTATCGAACAAGTGTGTATGCCGTACACTCCGAGTAACAGCAAACCTCAAACGTAAAGTCGTTTCAAGCACCCTCTCGATAACAAGTTACTCAGTTGACACGTGTCAATGGCATGGTACTTTGGGTAACTGACAGTCAACGCTTTCTTCAAACTGGTACTTTTAACACTTTTACTAAATTATCCACTCGCAATAGGGTATAGTTCATGAACCAGCTCGCCAGTTCAACCCGAAACCGAATTGGTTTTAAACCCCCCCATACTGTGACTGGCCAAAGCATGATCGAAATCTTAACGAGATCAAAGTTACTGTTTGTTATTTGTAGAACCAAACTGAAACCACAATTGGAACCAGCTTTCTTGAAAAATGGAATTCTGAATTGGTTGAGGTTATTGGTTCCGAGTGAACCAAACTGATTGTTTCAAACCATTGATCCCAGTTTATACTAAACCGGCCATCTTCATAATCGGGTTGCTTCTTTCTTTACCTATGATGAGTCTGGTTTTTGGCACGGTTATATGGATTGGGTTTAGTAACTGGGTCGACTCGAAAGTCCTTCAACTACACAAAATTGTTTGAAGCAGGGATAGAACCGAAAGAAGGTTATGACTTCGATACCCAGGAGCATCTCCATATGGTGATCAGGCGTAATTTGGTTATTAGAGGAGGAGAATGGGTTAGGTCGGGTTGAAGGGCGATTTGGTCATTTCGCTTTAAGAGGGAGTTATGGCTGAGCTAATAGGAACGGGCACAAATAGGTTTTGATGATGAGCGCAATTATTCTTCGGGCACCATCGTTTATGCCTTTCTATACATAGTTTATATTGATTTACCGTAATCGGCCTTCATCCAATGTCATTCCACACACACACACACAGATTATTATCAGAGTTAGTTTTTTTATAATCAACAATTATTTGTTCGTGTAAATATGATCTTTTCTACATCACGGGGATATGAGATTTCAATTTTGTGTCCGTGGTGACACGAACAAACTTGTGACAAACTTAAGGAAAACTATTATTTCCACAAACTATTTTTCGATGATATATATGTATATACATTTATATAAGAAAACCAGATCTTGTCTATACTTGATATATTTATCCATGGTTCATTCGTTCCTTTTCAATCACACGAGTATAATTTAAATAATTTTAAAAGTTTTTAAAAAACATGTAAAACAATAATATTATACTTTTGTCCCAAAACAACAACAACAATATGACATGAGTGAACAACATCATTAGTGAATAGAATCTAATCTCTCCCTCTCTCTCTCTCTCTCTCTCTCTATATATATATATATATATATATATATATATATATATATATATATGAGAGAGAAAAATAATTAATTCTTTTATGTCTAATCTTATGGATAGATGGACGCGTTCTTCTAATTTTCTTTTTGTTAAAATGAGAGGCATATGGCAGGTTTTGCACACCCCAAGTACCGAACTAAACCTTTATTTTCTGTATTATTAATGCATCTTTTCTGTATTATTAATGCATCTTTTCTGTATTATTAATGCATCATTAACATGTATAGCTTCACACACACAGACATATAAATAAATCAATAAAAGTTATGATAAAGTTTCATCTTGTCAACTTCTGAGTTTCATGTCAAGAACTTAAAATAAATAAAAAAACAGAAAACCATCAGAACACGTGAAAATAAAAAAAGCAATGGAACTGTAATTATTGGTAGCTGCTGTATTTCTCTCTCTCTGTTTTCAGCTTTTCCTTTCGACAACAAGGGTTCCTTGAGACATAAAAGAAGCACTTAGCAATAGAATAGAACAGGAACAACAAGCAAGCGAAAGAAAAGGAAGAGAGGGAAGATGGTTAGGGGGAGGGTTGAGTTGAAGAGGATAGAGAACAAGATAAACAGACAGGTCACCTTTGCTAAGAGAAGGAACGGTCTTCTCAAGAAGGCTTACGAACTCTCTGTTCTTTGCGATGCTGAGGTCGCCCTTATCGTTTTCTCAAATAGAGGCAAACTCTATGAGTTCTGCAGTAGCTCTAGGTATATACTCCTTCCTCCTCTCCACAATATAAAATCTCATTGATCGATTAAGTTGGTTGCTTAGAATGCATTAGATGACCAGTGTTTGTTTTTGTTTAGATGGTGCATATACGGGTCTCTTCTATACTTCATAATTTTCATAAGATTTTTCTGATCTATGTTAATTTCTTAACTAATATATATTTTTCCTTGTTTTACTCGATACTGTAATTGTTTTTGTGTTTGTGGCATGGGATCTATTAGAGACTATGATACTGGGGTTGCAGTTTCCAAATTAATTCTTTCGTTAGATAAAAGAATGAACTGAATTGACGACTGTATAATCCTTTCGTATTCTAACACTTCTTTTGAGAGAATATTTTTAGAGACCATCTTCTCCATAGATGATACTTGGCAGATGGGAGATCGAATGGCTGATCCAATGGTTCAACCCCAAGGCTTTAAGAGAAAATATGGAGATAAAAGTTTGTTGAGATCATGAAGAGCCAATAGTTTCTTGAAAGAATAAAAGATAGAAACGTGTTGAAGTGGAGCCTTCTCACCGTCTGTTCTCACTTATGTGACAGAAAAAGAAAAGACGTTCTTCTTGGTGGACTCATATTACACAAACGTAAACGTACACAGTTGGGAAAATACAAAATCTAATCCTATGATCATGGCTCATCTGTCACTACGAATCCATGTGTGGGAACGTCACTACCAGTACTTATATACACGCCACTACCAGTACTTATATACTTGTGGTCCTCTTGAAGTCTTCCGATCAGGTACTTTGACAATATCTATTTGTTCATTATGACTGAATCAAAATTTTGTTTCAAGATTCATTTGTTATCAGGTTCCAATCTGTTTGTGTAAGTGGAAATGGAAGGTACTTTTGTGTTGGTTTCCCTTTGAGCTCTTCTGCTTTTCTTTTCCATTTGATATGCTTTCCTGTTAACTGTTAGATTTAAACATGTAGAGAAGTGCGTGTTTCAACTTTCTAGTATCTGATAGAGCCAGGAAGCAATTTGTATTCACCAAAGTATTCTATTGGACTTTATTTGATTCGCGTTTGTGTGTTAAGTTGAGGTTTCATTTCAAACAGATTAAGGCAATACCCAGTGGTTTCTGTTTATTCTTGAATTTTCTATTCCCTTAATATGACATGGGAAAATCAATCGTGTCGTACGACGATATTTGCTTGGAGAGAGTCTCTTTTTCAAACTTTGGTTCAGTATATGCTGCAACGCCGATGAACAAGAAATCTTGTTTAGTGGTCTCATCTCATTAAGCCATCAAGGCAAAAATATTATATTTATTTAAATGTTTTGAATAAAATTTGTGACTTATCCAAGATGTAGTTTGCAATTTTGCATCTCTCAGACGATTAGCTTGGTTGTCGCCTTAGCTTTTCAATTGCTTTCTGCCATTTGCTTCTGTATCTGTTTATATGTACATGAATAATATAGGTTATTTGTTTCTGGAAGAGTCACGAACATATTACTTTGTACATGATTCCCGTGTGAGGAAAATTATCACCCTTTATTGTATGCAGCAGAAACATACACAGGTTATTTAATTAATTTTGGAAGTTTAAATCAATTTGTTTTGTACCAATTTTTCCAAATTTTCACTCACTTCCCATAGTCATATCATCCTAGTCTGGTCAAGACTTGTTTCCTCTCAATGCGTTAAATAACCAAACTTGTTATCTTTAATCAATTTTCTTTTCTGAGAATAGTGATCTCTACTCTTTTGAGCCCTAGGCACCTTATTGCAGAAATATTGCAGAAACTCTGCTTCATTTTTTAAGTCTTTCTCCGTGGTGAGAGAGAGAGAGGCATCTAGACGTGCAGGCTGGTGCATTTGTTAAGGAATAAGGGTTAATCATTGTTTATGGATTCTTTGGTAGTTATTTCAGAATCAAACTGATGTATCCAAATTAACTATGCACCCTTTCCATCATGAATGTTGTACAAAATTATGAAAATCTATAAGTTTCGAGTTGGGAAGAGGCTTAGTTATTGTTGTTATAAGTTTCGCTTGTCAGACGCAACAGCATGATGCTCATTTACCAAAAAATAAAGACCACTCCATAAATGTCACTACCTCCATATTAATTTCATCTAAAGGATCCAGTTCCCAAGCAAATAAAGAAGCTACAGGAGAACACCTTCAAGGAAATAAATCGAAATCTAGTTTCAAGTTTCAGAGGCTGTTTGAGAAGCTACTATATCAATATATTAGTTAATAGAAGCTGGATACTAGACTACATGCCGTATCCCCGTATCTCATGAATACCTAAGAGGTTTTTGGAGTTTGATATGGAGCCTGATTTACCTTTGTATAAATTTTACCCGCATTTTGTATCGTACTCGATCTGAATAGGGTATATTTCAAATATTTTTAAGTTTCTGAGGGTTGCCCTAGATATATAAAGAGGCTCTCATCTTGTACTTTGTAATAATTGATCACAAGAAAATTTTCGCTTCTTGCAGTCGTGGAAATGGAGGCAAGAAATAGCTCTGTCTAGCTAGATGATTCTTGCCTCTTGTGATAACTGTGGTTGTTTTCAATTTTGATCTTTCCATTTTTGCTCTTTGTTTCCTAAGAGAGCAATATCAAAATCTAATAGTTATGTAATTTCCTTACTCCATACAAAATGTTTAATGATTATAATTTATGAATTATTTACCTTCAATATCCTTTCTCTGCAAGAATAGAGATCTCATATCTCAAAACAAAGGTGTAACAATATGGTGCATGAAACTCTAAGATTGACGATTGGTTGATCTATTTCTAATGAGCAATGTAAATTTACTTCAAACAATGTCACTATAATGCATGAATTGCCTAATTTATGTGGAAAGCCACAAGCATGAATGAGCATCGTGAAACAAAGATTATCGTATAGGACATCGAATTGGTGCTACTGACCACTAAGGATTGGACATATTTATTACTTGTAGAAGGTGATCATTGAGGCGAGTGAGGGGCCTAGAATTACCCTTAGGTAGTTAATGTTCACCAAGACAAAATAAGTCATTATCATGACCAAAAGAGGGAACCCAATCACATTTAATGAGTTCTTTCTCACTTGAGAGTTGCTTGGGAGGTCTAATCTTGATCTCTAATGGGAGAACCCCGTTTAATCCTCTTATATTAGAGAATAAGCTCCATATTCATCCATTTTCTTTTAGATTCTTATACTCTTCCTCCATCCATCTCCTCTTTCCTTTTCTTTATTCTTCCTTCTTTAATTTAGAGGTACTTGATAATACAGTGCATGTTATATCAAATAATTTCCATTAAAGCAATGATAAGTTGGCCTCACACTAACTTCAGCATGACAACTGATTCGTTCCAGAATATTGTTTAATGTTTCCATCATAATTTAAACATCAATGTCAAGAAGCTGATTGATCCATTTGCTTGATGAAGACCAACCATTAGGCACAAGGAGCACACGCATGTCGCTTAGCGCACTCCAAAGTCCACTTTTGTCAACATGGTTGCAAGGCGTTGTTATCACGCTCTAAAAGATCTCAGATGGACACAAGAACAATAGATCATATCGTACATATAAAGCGACATCATTATAATAATATGCTGAGGTTTGTCCATCATGCAAAAGCCTTGCACCCTTCATCACATTTAAATAATTTATAACAGAATAATTTAGAATTTTAGTGTAATAAGTAGCCTAAACAGTGGCAATTCTAGTAATTTTGTGTGGCACGAGTTGCTAGGGAGTCAGTGAACATGTACAAAACATACTTTTGATCTAAATGAAAATGTTTAGGTAGATTTGTGGCCGCACAAGACTGGATCCATTATGAAACCATTAAGGAAAGAGTCAGCATTCAGATATGTTCTTCTCTGGAGCCATAGATTTTTGCTGCAGCATTCAGATATATTCTTCATCTATGATCATGGCCCGTCAATGGAGATTTTTCATATTCTAGCTCACTTTGAAATCGTTTTTAAGTATATTCATGATAAACAAAACCGCTGTTAGAAACATCTCAAATTCTTCATTATGTGGAGAAGAATATGTAGTTGCAGACAGTCCAACCATTCAAGGAGGATAAAGATTACAAAAAGAATGAAGATAGACAAAGAAAAAGAAGATGCAAAAAAGCTTATTAAACCGATAAAATGCTATCAACTCCTACGATTTTGATAAGTCTGCGCAACCCCCTTAAGCTGACAAAGAAATCTCTGCGACCCCCTTAAGTTGGCATTAGAATGCTAATCATGCATAAGAATTTTCTGAAATATTCAAATAGTTATTCTTATTAAGTGTCTTTGTGAGAAGGTTTGAACCCTACAGTTTGCTTGGTTTACATTAGGTGCATATTATCACTTATTCCAATTCTTTTCATGATTGAAGTAACAAGCAAACTCCAGATATTATTTTCTTGTAAAAAGCTAGGGGACTTACAATGCAGATGGCAGACTGGTTCTCGGCATGTAGTTGGTGACCTCCTTTTCGTGGATTAAAATTCAAATCCTTGAAGAAACGCTCCATCCACGCCGCTTTACTCAATCCTAATCTTGCTGGAAACTCTATACTTTCACTGACGACTAACGATACATTTCCTTTTAGTTTTCCATTAAATTGGACTGTTTCCTGAGAGCAATATCCAGATTTTGATTGTCTTGTGAACGGACTGATCTCAAAATAACTCAATGTCCCTCGGGGCGTTTCAAATACCTTAGCAATTTTTATCAGCATCCTATTCTTTGATTTTTAGAGCCTACATGAAATTAATTACATGTTAACCCTAAGGCTGATAACTAGATGTACAATCTTGAGGTAAATTTATCGTCTTTCAGCACTCTGCATTGGGATTATTCTTTTAATGGTTCTCCTTCAAGATCTAAGTTCAAGTTTATTCATGGGAATTTTACTGGATTTTAAAAGCTTCCAGCACTCTGATTATTGTTTTCATAAAACTGTTGAGCATTAGAAAATGTAAATATGTGAATAAATTCTGAATGTTGTTTTCATAAGATAACTCACTAATACAGTGATAAGGAATCAATATTCATGATATTTATTGGTGATATGGTACTAAAAAATACTTAAGATAGGCATCCAGGAGCAATGCTTTTTTGAGCCATTTGGAGTCATGACTATATGTCTTGATAGCTAGCTACAAAATAATGCATTAATAGTCAGTCTCACTTATTAGATAATTAGTAGTTAATTGTAGTCAAATTTAGGTTTCTTAGTCGTGGATGATATAAAACCATATATTTATAAATTCACCGATCCAAGTTCGATTGTTTGATGTTACAGCATGCTAAAAACACTTGAGAGGTATCAAAAGTGCAGTTATGGCTCGATTGAAGCTACTGTGCCATCTCGAGAAACACAGGTAATTGTTTGTACTATTTTGTTCTTTATTTTCCATAATAAAATTTAATCTGCATTGCATTTAGAGTTGCTTGTAAGACATGTCCTCATTTAACTGGAAACGATTGTAAGGTAGATTTAGATTAAGCTCAGGCCGAATCCGAATTTGGATTAACAAGTGCATTTCAAGACACCCTCATGCCTAAAGCTTGAACCAGACCAATAAGATTCCATGAACTTCTAGAACATCGATCATCATAATTTTCCTTTCAGCGTCAAATTCCTTAAGGACTATAAAGGGCTAGGACTTATGGTATCTGAGGGTCTTCGGACTAACATCCCTCATGCCTAAAGCTTTGGCTTGTATATCTGCATAGAAGTTTTGTTCTTTCTTCATTTCTCAAATTGGGATGCTTTGCCAAGCAGAGAAGCTACCAGGAGTATCTGAAGCTCAAATCCAAGGTGGAAGCATTGCAACGAACACAAAGGTATATAGTTCCAGAGATACATCTCTCTCTCTCTCTCTCTCTCTCTCTCTCTCTCTCTCTCTCTATCTATCTATCTATATATATATATATATATATATATATAGATAGATAGATAGATAGATATAGAGAGAGAGGGAGAGAGAAAATGAGAGATGCTAGATGATCCATGTCATTTGTGCGATCGTAGAATGATGCAGATCGATTTGCCTATCAACATCAATATGAGGTTCAAGGTCATTTAATGCACATGAGTATATTAAATGCTACTAAGGATAGATGTTTTGATCATCACCTATATACGGTGATGATGATAAGTAATGTCTACCATTGGATGTTGTCTAGCAGCTCCCTCTCTCTCTCTCTCTCTCTCTCTCTCTATATATATATATATATATATATATATATATATATATATATATATATATATCTAAGTTTCACCTTCGAACTGAAGTTTATATTTGGGGTTACTTCTCATTGTGGACTATTAAGCCTTTTTCAGAATTTGTTGGTTTGCAAATAGGAAACCTTTTGTGCTGAAAAGACTGGAACACATGTTTGATATAAATGTTGCTTTGAGAGGAAACTCAAATTTATCTTGCTGGAAATTGTCTTTTTTTGTGGTTTAGCCAAAAAAGAGTTTGATCTTTTGATTTTGTGGCCAGTGCGTATGCCCCAAATCGAAAGCATCTTCAGTACATACTTTGGTTTATAAGTTTCAACCTACTCTTACATCGACCATGCATTTGCAGGAATTTACTTGGTGAAGATTTGGGACCCCTTAACTCAAAGGATCTGGAACACCTTGAGCAACAACTGGAAGTCTCTCTGAAGCATGTTAGATCTACTAAGGTAGGCATTACAATAGATTTAGCCTATATACATATATATACGTATCTATCTATGTATGTATATACATATAACAGATAGATATCTACCTGCGTGTCTTAGTACGTTTCAATTAATCTATTTGTATATCTTAAATATATTACATAAATATATTTGGACATTCATAGAGGCAACCTAATGAAGGTCCATAAAGTTTGAGAAACTATACAGTGAACACAAAATCAAAACATGGAATCAATGTCTACGCCTCAAACAAGTGTATATATGATATGGTATGGTTTTTGTGGAATTAATTGCTAATATAACACTGGTAAAAGTGTATAGCGTCAAAAGAATTATGTAGCTGACCCACCAAGTGTGGGAAAAGGCTTGGTTGTTGTTGCTGCTGTTGTTTTATATATATGTGTGTGTGCGGGGTGGCTACCTTTAGGCACCACCCGCTGTATGAAATCAATGTCTACGCCTCAAACAAGTGTATATATGATTATCGTACACACACATATATATATATATATATATATATATATATGATTGTCATACATATGTATACATGATTTCTACAATACATACACACATTTGTACATGCATATGTATGTATATGTGTGTGTTACTGCCTATTAAGTTTTAAAACAATGAACTGCATGAACCCAAGGATCTAAAAGTATTGCAATGCCGATATTTTTGCAGACAGAGTTCATGCTTGATCAACTTGCACTACTTAAACAAAAGGTAGCCTGATTTGAATTTATGATTATCGTTCATGGTTATCTGTTGCTTGTGGTTTAGTCGGCCTGACAATGGCAGCTAAAATGCATTCCAGGAGCAAGAGCAGCAGGAAGTTAACAGGGCCCTGATAAGGAAGGTATGCCCACTATTACAATACTAAAGCTACTGCATTTGCTTCAGTGACCGAAATCACACACATGTATCATCAAAGCTTCAAGTATTACAGCACAATGAGCTAGCTCACCTGGCTAGATGGTCGACTCACAAGGTGAAGGCCATGAGTTCGAAACCCGGGGCATGCTTTGGCCTCCCCATTGTAGGGAGAAAGGTTAATTCAAGAAACTCTGAAACACAAAAGTAACAATGAGTTGCCATTATTGGGCATGAGCCTCAGTTAGCTACTGTCACCTCGCCAAATTAATCTTTGCAGTTCTTTACAAGTTGGACACTTGTAATTGCTACTACCCATCTGAACTTATATCAGCGAGATAATAATAGTTTTGAGTTAATGCTTGTGTTTGTGTATATGTACATGAGCACACGTCTCTGTGTGTTTCCATATGCATGCATGTGTATCTGTTCTAATAATAAATTCACGAGTATGCTTGTTATTTGTTGCTATATATAAATTGACAGTGAGTCATACCGGTTTCAGCTGGAGGGAGGAGGAAGCCATCACCAACTTTCATGGGAGAACAGTGGGCAGCATATCCAGTTTGCTCGGCAGTCTGGGCCTCATAATGATGGTCTCTATCAGCAACTGGAATGCGATTCGACTCTCCAGATCGGGTAAGGAATCGCAAGCACGAATACCATCGCTCCTTTTTAATCTTGCAAAAATCAGAGGAATTTGCAACCATTTCTTTGATGTGCGTGTGTGTTTGCATGGACCTTTCTTTGGTAATATTTACCTGAGCAGGTTTTATCCTAGTGGCCAGGAGCAGATAACAGTTGAAGCACCGACACAGAATGTTAATTGCTACGTCCCAACATGGCTATTATGATCAGTCGAAGTGATTTTTTGGAGAACTATGATCTTGTATCTCTAAATGCCTTGACAGTGACCATAAATTTTCATGGGGCTTTATGTTTTTAGAGTATAATTTAAATTTGGGCGTATTGTATTCAAAGTTTATAAGCAGAATGATACTGTCATGGTGTGCTTCTTCTTTCTCATCCTTATGCGTTTATATAGAACACCAAAAACAGAAGTATGGGCCTTTTCCTGTTTGAGTATCAGGTGTTGTGGGGTGCAATGGCCAACTTGCTTTCGCATTCGAAAGAAATAGTTATGGAGACGATATGCTCGTTCGGGTGCTTGTTATCATCCTTGTGCGTTTATATAGAACACCAAATTCAACAGAAGTATGGGCTTTTTTACCCGTTTGAGTATCATGGTGTTGTGGCTACAATGGCCAACTTGCTTTCGCGTTCGAAAGAAATAGTTATTGGTGGTTACGAGAAGTAATTATTGATTTTGCTTTAAATGATCTAAGCCTTACGAGTTAACTTTCAGGCGCCATGGTATCCTTCTCTAAGATTCAGCGTTCAACAGGAGCACTCGTTTGTTGGTGGTTACACGAATCACGTATCTGATATGAATTCAAGAAACATATCAGTTGACAAATGAGTTTTGTATTCTTTGGTATAAACCATGCTTTTTGTTCTCGGACTTACGGTCTCTCCCATCTGTCCGTAACATGTTTGTTCGTGTCATCAAGGACACGGAAACGAACATACGCTTGAAGCCCAAGAATGTCTGGTCACATCAACGAAGAGCGGGACCCGTCTTTGTGAGAAAATGACCAAATCGCCCCCAGACAACTTGTCATCAACTGGTCACTGGCAAGGAGCCCGAAAGTACAACGACAACGAAGGACACGTGTTGTGTCACTATATTGGAAGCAGAGCTGAGGTGGCGGACGCAGATGAAGCCATCCCGTTTTACTCGGACTGTACGTCCTACATTTGGTGATGGATACGTGTTAGTTGCGCGAGTCTCATGGGTTCCTGTTCTGCACGATCAAAGTCTGAAGTTGGGTCGGGATCTGGATCTACCCAGACCCAGTAATTGTTGAACCTGGATCGCAACAGCGATCTGATTATTTGGACCCGATTGGTCCCAATGTTGATATTGAACTGGAAACAGGTTCGAATCTAATACTGTGTACAGGACTAAGAACCGCAACAGGTCGTGGAATCAAACACCATTGATCCGCTCCTAGATACCCAGTACGGAAGCAACTCTGGTCTAGGTCGAGTTTAGATCGAATCCATACCCACTTTCTTTTTCTTTGATTAAATGCTTGCTTACCAATTGAAAATGTAAGAAAACACTCAATACATTGAGTGACACTCGAATAGGTCGGGTCAACTCACAGGTTGAAGGTCATGAGTTCGATACCCGCGTATGGTCCGGAAATGAGACTTGCTCTTGTGTTGAAATTTTCCGGCCGGGTCAGTGTCCCAAATTTTCGTTTTCGGTTACCAAAAGAGTGACGCGGACGGGTTCGGGTCAAGCCCGATCCATCGAAGTGCAAGGGTGTTTTTGGTAAAACTGCGGTTTCGAGTCGTTTTCCAGCGTGACGTTGGGCACCTTAAAAGAAAGCGACGTCTTAAAAGACCGACTTCGTACTTGAAGGGATATGATGCGCCTAAATCTATGCCGTTGTTTTCTTCCTTCAACGGCTACGATTGCACTCTTTTCATGGCTATGAACTCATGGTTTCACATGGAACTAAAGAAGTACATGTGGGTTCAGTATGGTGCAGTAACTGTGGGACGTTTGATTGATGGGTCGAAAGGGACTTCTAACCAGGTCCGCTCTGTGGTCCATCACCCGGCATTCACCCACACACACGCGCGCGCGCATGCACACACATATACTGCAGTATGCACTAGGGGACTCAAGCGGAGAAATTTCCAATATCATGAGATGATCGATTCTCTAAAACTTTAATGCAATTATTTTTCTTTAACTCTTCATGAAATTGAGTGAATCAATAAGATAAAGCTACCTAAATGAAGTCGAGATCATGTAATATGATGCTTTATCAATGTCATATGATAAGATCTGTGTATTATTTGTGAAGTTTTTAACACTTTCTCTTTTTATCTGTAACACAGGTTATTCATTTTTGGATTGGCGGTATTAAGTTAGAAATAATCTAACATCAATCTCTATGTACCCTCAATTCACAATAATTGTATATAAGGATTTTCTGGAAAATGGGCTCAAATTTTATAATAGGGATAAAAAAAAATTAGCGAAAACAAATATAAGCAGTGGTGGTGTCATATGGTTATTTGACAAATTTTCTTTGTTGCTGCAATGGTGAGACCAAAGCCAGATGCACACTGGGTATCGAACTCATGACCTTGAATGTATGCATCGGCCCCTGAACCAGGTCAGTTCGATGCTCGTCCTGTTCAAACATAAGTTAGTTGAGCGTGACGAAAACCTAATTATTGGTGATCTCACATAGGTATTATGGTATTATAAATACTATTATTGAAGTATACTAATACAGAGACATAAGATCTATACCTATATATACATATATATATATATGCAAATATGAATATTTGAATAAAATAAGATAACTTTGGCTCATTTGTGCCACCATGTGCATAGCGGACATAGAAAATAGTGTTAGGAGGGGTGAAGTATGTATTTCATGGTGTTAGGAGGAAGAAGCATGATTGAAATGTATCTCAACCATGTATTGAACTGTAAAAATGTAGGTTCTGTCAAATTTCAAAATTTGAGGGGCATGGCCCCCGCACCCTTGTATGTAGATCTCCCACTGCCGCCATGAATATTGATGCATGAGGAAAAAATTTTCTATTTCATCTCAAGTAGAACAAGTATAAAAAGTAAACTTGATCTAATTTCAATTTCATATTCATGATTAAACAATATAAATTATATATATAGCTGGGTAACTTGTATGAATATTCATACCAATTAAACCAGGATGGCGATTACGATGTGCGTAGATGTGATGAACCTATACGTAGCTTGTAATGTATGTTTTTCTTTACGCTGGTGCTCTCACAAAGTGAATGGTTATTGTAAACACCCAAAATTTTCATGTTTTCAAAACTCTTGAATTCCAAAAAGTCAAACTCGAGACCAAATCCAACATCAAAAAGTCCTAAAAAGCAAGACATCGGCCGGTTAAAAAAGCTGGGAAAAACCCAGCTTAAAATCGGGTCACTGAAGAACCAGAACCCGCTCGAAAACCGTCCATTTCGTGCACCAAAGAAGGGCTCAAAAAAGAAAATTTGGATTGGATCTTAACAAAAAAATAAAGATCCAGGTCCATTTGAAGATTAGATTGGGTTGGATCATAGGATCCAAACCCAATCCAAAGAACCACCCTTGGCTTATAAATAGAGCCAAGGGAGTTTACTTAAGAGGACTTGGGATATTTTGAAAAGGAGGAGAGAGAAGGAGTGGAGCTCAAGGTTTCAAGTGAATTTCAAGTCAACAAAGGTGACTAGGTGATCAAGAGGACTTGGAGGCCAAGCAAGGGATTCACGTGGATTTCAAGTCAACAAGTCAAAGGTGGGCTTGGCTTGATGTAAGTGTCTTGACCTTGGGCTAGTGGGCTGCAACAAAGGCTCGTGACATTGGGCTAGGGGGCTGCAACAAAGGCTCGTGACCTTGGGTGGCTGCATTCCTTTGACCGAACCACTTTGAAGCTGAACCTACCTTGGGCTGAAGCCAACCGAACTCATCTTGGGTTACACTTGGCCAAATCACCTTGAAGCTGACCTACCTTGAACCGAGCCCATTTGAAGGACCCGATTGCACCCCTTGGACTTGGTTGAAGTCGACCTACCTAGCTCATGGTTGCAACAGGCCGAACCATCTTGAACATCTTTGATCGGGCCCAGCAAGAACCAAACACCTTGACTTGGTGTTGGCAAAACCGAGTTGAACCTTGAACCGAGCCATGTTTGCTGCATCTTGAACCGCCTTAAACCACACCAAACTGCACTTGGCCGAACAAGAACCTACCTTTGGCTATAAACTATACCGGACTGCACTTGGAGCTGGCTGTAGCTGACCACCTCTTGACCAAACCATCAAGTGTTGGCCGAACCCAGCTGAACCGACCTGAACCTGGCCGACCTTGACTTGGCTGCAACATCAACCACTCTTTGACTTGGCTGAACCATCAAGTGTTGGCCGAACCCAGCTGAACCACCTGGTCGACCTGCACTTGGCCGAACTAACAAACCTCATGACTGAACCTGGCTGCCCAAGACCCGCCTGCAGTTGAACCACTTCGGGCTGATTGACTTGGCCGCACTACATCAAACTTGGGGATGACCTAGTTCACGGTTGACCAAGGCCCGACACCAAGGAAGACCGGCACCAAGTGGAGGACTTGACCACACGGCTGCAACAAGCTGACCACGACCTGACCTAGCTCAGGGATGCAACAAGATGGCCTTGAGCGAACCCAACAAACTGAATCAAAATGCTAAACTGAATGAAAAGAACTTGTAGGTACTTTTAACTTTGGTTTTAAACCACTTGTTTTATTCAATTCAATTTGGAACGGGGTTGTAGTAATGGAGCGAAGTCTCTCCTTGGGTTGTAATATTTGTGCATAAACACGATCGCACCCACAAGTACTTGAGCCTTTTCGCTCTTTGCACCCATAAGCACTTGAGCCTTTTCGCTCTTAAACTGGTGGATGAACACGATTACACCCACGAGCACTCGAGCCTTTCCGCACTTGGCCTCAATATAAATTATAAAACATTCTATATTTCGAACCCCATCTTTTCTTAAGCAAGTATACTTACTTAAATTTGCGTGGGTTTACTTTCGTGAAAGCAAAGTAAGTTGTACTTAAATTCGCATGGGTTTACTTTCGTGAAAGTAGAGTGAGTTGCACTTAAATTCATGTGAGTTTACTTTCGTGAAAGTAGAGTAAGTTGCACTTAAATTCACGTGAGTTTACTTTCGTGAAAGCAGAGTGAGTTGCACTTAAATTCGCGTGAGTTGAAAGCAGAGTGAGTTGCACTTAAATTCGCGTGAGTTTACTTTCGTGAAAGTAGAGTTGCACTTAAATTCGCGTGAGTTGAAAGCAGAGTGAGTTGCACTTAAATTCGCGTGAGTTTACTTTCGTGAAAGTAGAGTTGCACTTAAATTTGCGTGAGTTTACTTTCGTTAAAGTAGAGTTGCACTTAAATTCGTGTGAGTTTACTTTTGTGAAAGTCGAGTGAGTTGTGTTTTAAATTCGCGTGAGTTTACTTTCATGTAAGTAGAGTGGGTGCAATTTCAATTTGGGTGAGTTCGCATAATCGTTTTAAAAAACCCAAAACAGAATTTATAGCATCTCTGCATCCGCTCATTGCGGTAAAACGCTCGAACCCTCACTCCAAACACGCTAAAACTAGGCGACACATTCTACACACACATCAGGCCTAAACAAATAAAACTTACAAGAACTTAGGGATGCACAACCCCATAATAAAAATTGGCAATGAGTGCACAAATCAAATTCGTCCAAAACACTGAGCATTTAGTTAATTTGAAGTAAAAACTTGTTTGAAAATCGAAGTTCTTAAGCGCTTAAACTGACCCTTGAGCATCGGTTCAAGAAGGTTTAAAGCGAAAAGAGTTCGCTTGCCTACAATCGCCACAAGTTAGAAAAACGTTTAAAAACTTTCGTTAGTTTGTGTAAGCTAGCTGGCACGCTCGCACAAGCGTAGGTACGAAAAGGTTCACTTCGAGTTTTCTAACTTGTGAGTGGAAATTTTCATGTTTACAATTATCATAGTTCCCTCTTTTTTATTGACATGACTTTTTTTTTATGCTTTTTACATTGGGAGATCAACCACAAAATCGAACTCGTCACCTGCAAGTGAGCGTAAGAGAACCATGAGGTGACCCTCTCGTGTCATAAAGCGCATTTCTAAGACAATTAATTATAGGGTATTACTAAACACACACACCGTATTTTATTGAAAATTTTTATATTATCTTTGTTATGTAAACTACATTTTTTCTCTTTCCATTACTTGCTCAAAGAGCCACGCAGTGTGTTTCCTATGCAAGAGGTGCATTGTCTCTCTTCTTTTTTCTTTTTGTTTTTCATCGTGAAGAAAGGGAGGAATGGAGAGTGGGATGGTGATGGGCTGCGACGGTAAGAAAGACTGGAGAGAGTAGAGAGAGATGAGAGTGGAGAGAGAGATGATGACTGGTGAATGCAAATGGCAGGAAGAGAGAGGGAGAAAGGGATGGCAAGTTTAGTGGCCCGTTTCAATTACACGAGAGAGAGAAGCGGCAGAAAGAAGAGAGAATGATGGTAAGCGTTCTCCCATTAGTCTTCGTTTAAGAAAAGAGAGAGAGAGTGCACGTAAACAGGGAAGAGTGGTGTGCGCTGGGACACTATGGAAAATAGGGTTTGTTAGTAATATGAGATGTGCATTTAGCAACTATGTTAATTATATGCAGTATTAAATAGTATTTTAAGCACATTTATAATATATTTATATGTGATACACATCGTCGAATTCATTATGCCCTCCCATTGAAGCCAAAAAAATTTATGCAGTACTTGGAAGAGAGTTTGTGAGTCTATTTACAGTTAATCTAAACAAGCATGCAACACACACATGTATGCATGTATGTACGGACCTATTGGGTCTTCCGGAATTTAGAACTCCATCTCATTCGAGACATAATTGAGCAAAGCAATTTCCACCAAACACATTGAAAGTCTTTAAAGATATTATGCAAAATGGTCCATTATTAGTTGTTATTTAATTAGCGAAAACGCTTTGACAGAGGAAAACTGGTATTTACTGTTGAGGTGATTATGTTAAAAGATAGTTCCATTGTCAAGATTTGTAGGTGGGGACTATTTTCTCCAAACCAAGAGATCTTTTCTCTCTCAAAAAGTATAATAGCAACTAATCTTAATTTAGTTTCAAGAGGTGCCATGAGTAATGATGAGGGGATGTCATGCTGCTGGAACTCCATGCATGAGTCTTTTTCTACGACGATGCAGTGGGCTACCTGAATTCTTTGTGTTGACATAGTTCTATCATATTGTAGAATCAATTATAAATAAGTTCAACAAAGTTTTCTTTTGATTTTTGAAAGCTTAATAAAACCCTCCTCCTTTATTCGTGCATGGGATCGTTCTTGCAAAGGTGAACCTTTATAATCTTTTTATAATACATATTTAATAAATGATAATTTTTAATTGGTAATTCTCAAATGACAATCCAGTGATTAAGCAAGGATGTAAGAGATCCTCCGTTGACGTGATTAAGAAGATTGACGTAGGCGCCATGAATTGATTAGATTAGTTCGTCTACAAGAAAAGATTTTCTTGGACTTGTTTGTTGGTACGGGGATTCTCAAGGAGCCCGTAGCAAACTGACGCGCGTGGCTTTGAGAAGTTAAGGCTGAAAAGTGAGAAGCTGTTATGATTTAAGTTATATTTATTACCACAATTTATTATTCATCGTTCACCAAAAGTTATATTTAATCCATTTTTTCTTGCCAAAATGTTGACTTAAGAAAACCAAATAAAACAGGTAAAAGGAAAAAATGTATTCGAGAGAGAAGCAGTTATTGTTGGTGGCCTCTCTCTGGTTTAGCTTTTCCTATCTGCAATAAGGGTTCCTAGATACGTAAATAAAGGACCAAGAAATAGAATAGGAAGCAAGGAAAGAGAGGCAAGGAAAGAGAGGATGGGGAGGGGAAGGGTTGAGTTGAAGAGGATAGAGAACAAGATAAACAGGCAGGTCACTTTTGCTAAGAGAAGGAACGGCCTCCTCAAGAAGGCTTACGAACTCTCTGTTCTTTGCGATGCTGAGGTCGCCCTTATCACCTTCTCTAACAGAGGCAAACTCTATGAGTTTTGCAGTAGCTCTAGGTATACTCCCTCCCTCCGTCCCTCCTTAATTAGATCTTCTTCATTGATTTAGTTGGTAAGTATGCATCCGATGCTCAGTACTCGTTTTCGTTTAGATGGTGCACATGGGTTTTTGTTAAACATCATAATTTTCTCAAGATCTCGCTGCCTTCGTTGATTTGTGACATTCTAATCATTTTTGTCTAAGCGATACCATCGAATCTGAGAGAACCATGTTATGATATTTTCCCAAGTTAATTCTTTAAAAGGAGAAAAGGAAAATCTTCATGCCCCATGTGAAGGCAATAGATGTTTTTTCTGTAATCAATTTATGATTTTTGTGTTCTTGCTTCTGAGATATTTTTCTTAGGGACCATTTCCTCGTGGATGGGGAGAAAGACCTATATAGGTTGCAAGGACTAACAAAAATAGATGTGTTAAAAGTTCCGAAATAGTTTAGGCGACTCTTGGTACTCATGTTTAAGTTAAGCTAGAATTTGTTGTTAGAGGAAGAAACCCACTCTTTAAGTTAGAAAATCAGAATATGAAATTTACCTTGCATCTCGAAGAACCAGTGAGATCCAATAATGGAGCATGAGAAAGAAATAAAGATTTATAAGGTTTGCTAACAAAGAAAATTTCCCATTTTATTTCCATACTAACAACTAATTATCAAAACACAAAACAGTGGAGTAACTCTACGAAAAATTCGATTCCTATGAATATGTGTCATCTCTCACTGCCCATCTGCGGAAACATCATCATCGACACTTAGACATCGTCCTTTTAAGATATTCGACCAGATTACATCGTTAAGTTCTGCTTTTTTCTTATTAGATTGCTTTGTTTGTGATGGATGTGCAAAACTGTAAGGATAGTAGCTGAAATTAGAACCTTAAAGTGCATTTCATGCATCAGTTTTAAGTTGGTTGTGGCGGAAATATTGAAGTAATTCCGTCTTGGTTTTCCTTTGAGTTTTTTGTTGTCTCCTTTCCTTTGTATGGCGCTCGTCTTTGTGTAAGATCAGATTGAAGTTTAGGGAGAGGCAATGGTTTCAAGTGCGGCCTCTCACTCGAAGAAACCCTAGAATCGTCTATAACCAAAGCGTTCGATGAACTACGCTATACTTTTTCTGGTTCACGTCTATCTGTTAAATTAAACTTTTCGTTCGACACGTCTCTCCAGTTCTTACAAGTTAAGGCAGCTTACGCAGTGGTTTCTGCTGTCTTTATTGTCTTTTTCTTCATATTTTGGTGCTTAATTACTATCTAGACAATGCCTTTCTTCTCGATTTCCAACACCAATATTGATGAAACGTGGAAAAGATTTGTTCTATAGGCGTCATCTTGCCTGCTCCTTATTGTTTCGCTACATGCATGAGATCAAACATTTGATAATATTTTTAATTTAATATTGCAGCACTTGCGATGTTTAGTTTATTTCCCTGTTTCACGTATTAATATTGTACTTTTTGTGTGTGGAAGAACGACGTTGTAGTTTATGTCGTACATGATCCTGCGGGGTAGATTATCACAGCAAGAATTTAAAGACGTACATAAGGAAAAGACACTTTGTTTATTTACTTCTTGGAAGTCTAAATGAATCTCCTAAAAGTGAAGAAATCTATTAAAGCAACGTTAACCGTGTTTAGAGTGTAGCGCTTCGGGTTTGTTTATTTATTTGCAAAATTTTCAGTCAAAGATTATACATGCAGAGGGTTAGATCAGCTGGCAGGGCGCTTGACTCACAAGATGAAGATCGTGAGTTCGATACCTGGCCGTCCATACCTGCCTTCGGCCTCGCGAGTGTAACCAAAAACAAAATATATTCAGTCAAAGTTTATGGTTGGGAGATTATGCAAGCCTTGTGAACACAGCTGCTGCTAAGAAATCGCTACAATAACAACTAAGCTTTTTTCCCATACTAGACGGGGTCGGCTACATGGATTCTTTGTTTCCACATATGTGTGCCATGTTAGCATTTAACTCACAATAAGCTAGATCATTCTTTATTGTTTCTTTCCAATCCTCTATCTCTTTTAATACTTTTCAAATTTAGTTTTTCTAACATTCTTATAGGTTCTTCTTTCTATATGTCGAAACCATCTTAAACGATATTCTCTCATTTTATCCTCTATTGGTGCCACTCCTAATTTGTTTCTAATAACCTCATTATGTATACGGTCTTTTCTTGTATGACCACTCATCCATCTCAACATCTTCATTTCTATCACAGACATCTTTTGTATATGTTGATGATTAATTGCCCAACACTCAGAACCATAAAACATGGCACGCCTAATTGTTGCTCTATAATATTTACCTTTTAACTTTAATGGTATCTTCTTATCACAAAGAATACGTGATGCTCCTCTCCAATTTAACCAACCATCATTAATTTTATGCGTAACATCTCCATCACTTCTTCCATCACTCTGAAAAATTGACCCTAGGTATTTAAAACTTTTCTTTTGGGGGATGCAATGTGTGCCAATTTTAATTTCTATGTACTCTGAGGTAACCAAATGATCAAACTTATATTCCATATATTCTGTCTTTGTTCTACTAAGTCGGAGGCCTTTGCTTTCTAATGTTTCTCTCCATAGTTCCAATTTTCTATTAACTTTTTCCTTAGACTCCTCCACTAATACAATGTCATCTCCAAATAACATACACCAAGGTACTTCATCTTGAATATAAATAAGTATGGACTTAAAGTTGATCCTTGATGTAACCCAATATTAACTTCAAAGAAGTTTGTCATTCCTTCATGAGTCTTCACACATGTTTTTGCACCATCATACATGTCTCTTATAAGGTTAATGTATATCAATAGAATACCTCTTTTTTCCAAAGTTCTCCAAAGAACCTCCCTCGGTACCCTATAATAAGCTTTTTCTAGATCAATAAATATCATGTGACTGTCTTTCTTTTTTGCTCTAAAATATTCCATAAGACGTCTCAAAAGGTGAATCGCTTCAATAGTAGATCTGCCTGACATGAATCCAAATTGGTTCTCTGTTGTACTTGATACTTCACTCCACCACCAAGCTTCTTTTTGTGCCGGTACACCACCCTTAGATACCCCTAATACATCTTTCTCCACTTTCCTAATATGTATAGCCATATTGTTCCACATATCACTGGGTGTACCAACATAATTCCAAACATCTCCTTGAAGGACTTTCTGTTTAAATATATCTTCTTTCTCGCTTTTGAAGTTCCACCATTTAGTCTGAATAGCTCAATGCACTCTTTTCTTTTTTGTCTATTTTTTTATTTGTAAATCCATAATTAAAAGTCGATGTTGGGTGGTTAAGCTTTCTCCTGGAATTACCTTGCAAGTTTTACAACATGCTCTATCTTTTTTTTACAAATAAATTAATCAATTTGTGTTTGTGATAAGCCACTCTTATAAGTAATTAAATGTTCATCTCGTTTTTTGAAGATTGTATTGACTATAAAGAGATCAAATGCCATAGCAAAATTTAAAATCCCCCTACCTTTCTCATTTATATCCCCAAAACCAAAGTTTTCATGAATCCCTTGATATCCTAATGCCTCTTTACCGACATGTCCATTTAAGTCTCCTCCTAAACAAATCATCTCCCTTTGTGGAATCTTTTGAATCAGCTTATCTAACTCTTCCCAAAAAGATGTCTTTAAGTCTTACTTGAGGTGCGTAAGCACAAACTATATTCAAAACCTCAGCTCCTACTTGGGGTGTTAAGAAATCACTATCTCTTTAAATTTATCCAACACTACTGGTTTCTTCTTCTATAGGTTCCTGCCAAAATGCTTCTTCAAAAATGGTATTTTAATCTTCGGTCTCTTTTAGTCAAACCTTCAAGTTTTGCATCATTGCTCTGAAATTAAATTAAATGAAATGCTGGAAAGATGATCTTATAAACTAGGCTCTCCTGAAACTCAGATGATTAAATTACTTAGTTCAATTATTTGCATATATAAGTTTACATCAAACATCAACTACATATGTATATGAATACATTTAGTTCACAAACTTGTCTAAAGTTCTTCCAATAATCTATCGAAAATCTATCTAAACCAACATCTCTCCACGTCTGCCTTGAGTTACGCTCTTGACCACATTCTTCTCATACTGCCTCTTCTTCTTGGGACTCCTCCTCTTGTATCATTCCCTCTTCCTTTAGATCCTAGATTGTTCATTTGTTCTCTTATTCTGCAACATCCTCATGCTCCCATCTTAGACATATATGAATGCGGTAATTGGCTCCTTCATGAAGAATACTACATGCTAAATCCACTGAAAATTGTAACAATGGCATCGTAAAGATTAGAATTTGTAACTCAAGTGGTTGAAGATAGTCTCTAATGTTATAATCAAGTGATTTAAGACAACTATAAGCAATGGCATCGTAAAGAGTTGAGTCAATAAATGCAGCTAGGTCATGATAATCATAAGCAATGACCAAGTGATCAGTATATGTATCTAGTTCTTTTTATATTTTAAATGCATCCAGATTTATGACTTCCAACACCAAGACGTGCGTTATGTGCATTTGTGGCAAATGGGTGCACCTCAAATGCTTCCATGACTCGAAAACTCTATGGTGGATCATTGTGCCAACAATATCTTGAAGTTGTAGCAATCCTCATCACCAATTCTGCTATATATATTTTCTGACATGAGCAATCTTTGAAGCCTCAGTATCAAGTAAGAGTGCTCCTAAATCTTCAAAAGTATATCCCTTTTGCTTGTTGCGCCCCCTTCTCATTTTCATTTTGATAAATTTCACTCTACGTTCAAGCAATTGCCTACGTTCTAAATCTCGTTCTATATAAAACACAATGGTTGAGATGAACCTGTGAAGAACTTCTCTTGATGGTACTAGTATCTAGGAAATAATTGTCATTTTGATCCAAACCTAGACATTTTAGAATTAACATTGATTTGCCATTTGACTTCTGTGAATTTTCAACCAGTTCACTGATATTTGTTGAAGAATATGTTTATCTAGTATCTTTGTGTTAGTTTTATGTTTCCAGGTATTATTGTACTCGCCCGAAATTGTAGGGGCATTTTGGTAATTTTCTGTACTAGGGGTATTTTGGTCATTTTATATTTTACAGCTCCTTATATAAGGGCTGATAAATTGTATTAGGGTTAAAGAGTTCGTGAATAAGAAAGAGAGAGAAAGAGGGGGGGGGCCTCCATTGGAGGTCCGCCCCCTCCTCATCTCAATATTTCCTCTTCGTTTATGTTTGTGATTTTAATCTCCGCTGCGCATCTACGTTTCCAACATGGTATCAGAGCTTATTTTGATCATTGGGAGTAATAGAGAGATTATTTTCCAAACAACGTTGTCGTTCCGGTCACTTTGAGGCCTAACTCACTGCCGGCTCTTGCATATGCTGTTGGGTTATCGAGTGGTAAGAGGAATCACGCGGAACCCAACTTAAGGGGTCCTAAAATGGCACATCGATGGGCAAAGATCGTCTTTCGTCGGATTAGGTTTTTGCATTCATTTTCTTCGTCATCCTTCTTTTTAAGGTTTTCGGATTCGGGACCGAAGTTTCACCCTTCTTCATCCATGGACCAATTCTCCTTCTCCTTTCTGCGTCAGTATTCTAGCAGCGGTGATCCAGCCTCAGTTGTTCGTGGATCTGTTGAAAATTATGGAACAGAGAGTGGTAGAGATTGAACGGAGGAGCACTCAGCTTCAAAATACCATTGCTCAGCCAGAAGTAACATTCAGAGAGTATGCAAGGGCTACCAAGGAACTGCGTAGACTTGGGGGAACTATGACACTTATAAAGGATTTGAGAAGCAGCAGAAAATTGATGGTTTAAAATCTTTAATCACTGAATGTCCTGAAGACAAAGACATGCGTGAAATGGTTGCTCAGGAGTTGGATGAAGCAACTGAAGCAGTAAATAAATTGCAGAGTGTACTTCTCAAATCCTTACTCCCAAAAGATGATGCTGATAAAAGGGACTACATTTTTAAAGTTGTTGGGTTAGAAGGTTTGCGAGGAGGACCAACAAGGATGCTCAAGAAGAGTGGTGCACATCAAATGTTTGACAAAATGTCCAAGAAGAGCTGAGTTACCTGCACATCAAGTGTTCGATGAAATGTCAAAGAGAAATATTTAACTGCACATCAAGTGTTCGATGAAATGCTTAAAAGAGATGTTTATCTACATATCAAGTGTTCGATGAAATGCTCAAGAAGATATATTTACCTATACATCAAGTATTTGAAGAAATGTCTAAGAGAGATGAAAATTCAAGAAAAGAGTAAAGATAGTATGTGATGATTGTCTCCATTTGAAAAACAACATGAAGAAAGTTTATAGAGAAGAGATATATGCTGAAGATTGCAGTTATGAGGACTTCAAAAATGTTTTTTTATTCACAACCAATGAGGTTGCAGGAATTTGCTGCTATGAAAGCTGCTTGAGGGAAAAAAAATTTGAAGGTTGATAAAAAGTTTGTTGCAGCCATAGATGCTGCTTGAGATGATAGCTAGGATGGCTGCTCTGATGATTGTGACAGCCAGGATGGCTGCTTTGTTGATGTGACAGTCAGGACGGCTGCTTTGATATTGTGACAGCCAGGATGGCTGCTTTATTGTTGTGACAGCTAGGATGACTGCTTTGTTGATGTGACAGCTAGGATGGCTGCTTTATTGATATGACAGTCAGGATGACTGCTTTGATGATTGTGATAGCCAGGATGGCTGCTTTATTGAGGTGACAGCCAGGATGACTGCTTTGATGTTGTGACAGCCAAGATGGCTGCTTTGTTATTGTCAGCCAAGAAGGCTGAGTTGAAGATATTGCAGCCAAAGAAGCTGTTGAAAATTAAACCAGTGATAAAGACAGATGAAGAACGTTGCAAGCAGATATGAAGATTGTTTGGTAAGTTTGGAGTTCGAAGTATCTCACTCCCAACTTGAGGGGGGGTGTTGAAGAATATGTTTATCTAGTGTCTTTGTGTTAGTTTTATGTTTCTAGGTATTATTGTACTCGCCCAAAACTGTAGGGGTATTTTGGTAATTTTCTATACTAAGGGTATTTTGATCATTTTACGTTTTACAGCTCCTTATATAAGGGCTGATAAGTTGTATTAGGGTTAAAGAGTCTGTGAATAAGAAAGAGAGAGAAAGAGGGGGGGGGGGCCTCCATTGGAGGTCCGCCCCCTCCTCATATCTCAACATTTCCTCTTCGTTTATGTTTGTGATTTTAATCTCCACTGCGCATCTGCGTTAACATAAGAACTTAAGACATAAAAATAAGAACATTTGAAAGCGATGTATATATTGGGTGGCAATTGTCAAAACTAGACCTCAATGGCCATTCACTTTAAAGCAATACAGATGTGCACAAATACGCGCACAAACACACACTTATATATATTAGGCATGTATGTGCAGAGATACAAAAACAAAAACTTGTATAATTGAAGAAACTATAACTTAGGAAACCAAAGATAATTGAAATATGATGTATGAGAGGGAGATCTCAGCACCTACATTTGGGCTGCACACTCAAACCATGTCTTTCATATAAATTCAAATAGACATATAACCCTCTTGCTTCTCTCTGATGCTACCATATTGCATTCTGCATCATCATCTAAATCAAGAAGAATCTCGCAAAACTAGCCGTGAAAGAAAAAAAGAACAGTCTAGGTCTAATGACATCTTCATCCTTTCGGCTTAAACAAATCGTTCCTTGATTGAACTTATTACAATGGTTGAAACCATCTATTCATCCTATTTTTAATATACATGTAACCCAACCTCTTTCTAAAATGATTCATGTTTTGGTACAGGAGAGTGCCTTGTAGTTTTCGGCCTTTTATATATAGCCAAAAGAATTTCTTTTCAGTTTGTTTCATTCACTTTGGTAAAACCTAAGCAAAGGAGATTGTTGCTGAGACTAACTGCATGCACCAAGCAAATGATAGTGAAGGAAACCCATGAGTGCTTAACTGATCAAGCTGCTCACAAGTAATGGATCTGTTTTGGATATTAGATAGTTGCATTTAACTATTATTGCAATCAATTCCAAATCTTTTCTACTTCTTAAATTAATTGCTTATAATTTGGCAAATAGATCATATCTTAGTGGTATGCATTGTTATGCATGCCACCAAATGGATCATAACGTTTTACTTGATTTCTGATTTAAAAATTCTTGGTTAGTTTTAGTTCTAGTAATGATCATTTTATTGCTTATAGTGTTTACATTAACAATATGTCCTACTTGTTAGAATGGGTCGTTCCATCTATATCAAGCAATTGGTTATGGACTAATTAAGTTGAAAGCATGTATCATACATAAACATTATAGTTGTGCGCACCCCTGCAGACATAAACTTAAATTCATATGATACAAGTTTAATTATTAAATTCATTGCAACTTTTCAAGAAAGCTTAAAACCCAAAGTAGTTCATTGGTTCTCCTAGAAAAATAAGGGTTTTGTAGAAAAGTGACTCGGTCTGTCAACCTGTTCAACTGGGCCAATTTTGCCACTAGGGGGTTAGCCTAATAAAAAGAACTCTAGCCGCTGAACACGCAACCTGAGTATGGTTCCCATGAGAGCTACTTGGGGTGCATGCTGATGCCCAGCATAACCCTTGAGAAGCAAGGGTCCTAGCTCATAGTTTTATATATGCCAAGTTTATCTCGGAATAAACCTATTCTGACTTTTTTTTATTCCGGCATTGTTATTCCGACCGTTTTCTTATTTTCCAGGCTGTTTTGGCAGTCAAAATTACGTATTCCGACTGTTTGAGATAGTCAGAATTCGTGGCAATTGTAGTGGTGATGGATTCTCTCGAGTCATGAGAGAAAGGAGAAAGTGAATCGACTCCACCATTAAAACTATTAATTTCCTTTGCTACAGTAGTTGTATCGTTGGTTGAACTGCTTAAAAGAACAACTCATTCCAGAAGTTCTATATCTCTCGCTACTCGTAGGATTTTGATGCTCAATGGGAGGATGGAAATCCTGGCCTAATCCTTTCTTCCTCATCTCCCCATGCTCCGTGCTCCATTACTTGCTCGATATTCGACGTTCGAGGGCCTCTTGATCTTTATTAACATACACTGCCGTTCTCTAATAGAATACATCAATTAGTCATTCCCATGAAATTTGACAAGTTTTTGGTTAATTGTGATTAAATTATATTTGTTATTCATGAATAACATAAAAATGTAGACATGCTTAGTCATCTAATATCTAATTTCAATATGTTGATGTTTCAGCATGCTGAAAACACTTGAGAGGTATCAAAAATGCAATTATGGTTCGTTGGAGACTACTGTGCCATCTAGAGAGACGCAGGTAACATGACACAATTTCGGGTTTCAGTTTCATTTCTAAACGTGAAGGGCTGTGGACAGCCGTTCCCATGCATCTTAGCCATTTTCAGTTTTGGTCAGTGGGGAAAACTTCAGGATCAGGTGGTGCGAGCTTTAAAAATTTTGAGGTTTTTTTGAAAACTTCAATACTTAATTCAAAATTTTCTAAATTTCGGACGGAGCGATCACCCCATCCACCACAATGTAGATCCGCCGGTGCCATAGTTAATGGGCTTTCATTACTGGGCACATTAAGATTCAATTCAGATCAAATCTGCTATACTTGAATTGTGTACCAAATCTGAACATCATTGATCGTTAATTTCATGACTTCTTGCTTTGAGATGTGACTTATGAAGCGCCCTTTTCATGGAACCGAGAACCAAAATTATTATTGAATGTCAGCTTTCCATTGCAATTTCTGGTATCACATAATACCCTATAATAACGTATGTACATCATGCTTAACCATTACTGTTTGGGGTATGAATGTCATCTACAAATAAAATTGGGCATTTTAAAAAATATAAAAAAGGCAAATGAGTCCACAAAGAGTAATGAGAAGCAAAACGCAGATTGTCAAAGTGTGTAGGAACCAATCTCTCTCTGTCTATATATATAATATAAATGTATATATGTATATGTATACACATATTAAACGATATTTTCTGTAGTTTACAATATGGAGCAATATGCAACAATGAATGGGTACAAAATTATATTAAGATATTTATGGTATTGATCCAACGTTTTGATGTTGCGATGTTTCTCTGTTATTTGTGTCGAGCAGAGCAGCTATCAGGAATATCTGAAGCTCAAGTCTAAGGTGGAAGTGTTGCAACGGTCGCAAAGGTATGTAGTTGAAGTCATTCCGATCAATTTCAGGGTTTTCGACCAGGAAATCAGCATGTTGTTTGCTTGCAGATTTTTGATATCATGCTATGTGCTGTATATCATGGTCCCTGCGTGCGTGTTCGTGTGTGCGTGCATGTACGTCAGAGAGAGAGAGAGAGGGAGTTCTCATTTGAAGCAATGCTTTTATTACATGCGACCTATTCTTTTGTATCAAACATGCAGGAACCTTCTTGGTGATGATTTGGGACCCCTCAACTCAAAGGAACTGGAACACCTTGAGCAACAACTGGAGGTGTCACTGAACCATGTCAGATCAACGAAGGTAACATGACAGATTTTCCCTACTGTTGCAAATACCTCAGGTTAATTAATGAAAAATATAAATGCACTTAAAATCTAATGCAAACAGCCAACTTGGGGCAGCGTACAGCCTATCATCTTCGAGAAATTCTGCGTTTAGCCTTTTTCTTTTCCAAGATCTTGGCCAATGTCACACAGGGGGCCGACTAAGTGGGGTGTGGGGTATGGTAAATTTCAAAACTTTTGGGTGCGAGGATACGACTAGGATATATAATATTATATATATAATATTCAAACTATAACAAGTAAGACATTGACAATAGTAAGTACACAACTTTATATTAAAGCATAACACGTAAACAACTATTAATTTTATCTTAATAGTGAAATTAATCAAAAGGAAATCTTAATGTTTGATAAATGAAATGAACTTGTTCACGATAAATCATAGATCTTCACTATCAACAACATTATCAAACTGAAGGGACTATCATATCAATGAGTTCTATATTAAGGGTATGATAATCTTAGTTGTCATTTAAATCACGTTATTCGAGATTTGCATCATAATATTTTGTTGCTCTTTCATTGCAATATATTCAAATAAATAATAATAAAAGATGAAAAATAATCACCATGATTAATAAAAAAGAAATAATTTTGAAAGATCAGTAATTAGTTACATGTACTCAGTACTCAGTATTAGATCGTGAAATCATTCTTAGATTTGAATGGATATAAACAAAGTCTTCAACATGACTACTTAGAGATTATTTCTTTTCATATTGTGAATTTATGAATATGTACTCCAATTCCTTTTACAACACGATGAAGTTGTTGGTTGAGATAATAATTTTGATATAAGCTTTTGAAGAAGATGCATCTCAAACCATAACATGCCTACCAATCTAGTGGATCTTGATAATTCCTTGCTTCTAGTGAATGAAGTCTACCATAAGAAAACTTTCTATATTCAGAATTTACTTGCCTAAGTAATTATGAGTCACGATAAATCATTCCTAAACATATTTGTATATTCTTTGCTATTTGAGAATCTTGATTAGGAGGCGTATGTCCACTACTCTCATGCAACCATTTCTTTCTATAATATCTTGGATTTAAAGAATGTACTAAACAATACAAGGGAATGTTGCTTTTGTCCCATCTTGAAACTAATATAGAATGAATATGATCATAAAACAATGATATCTAATATTGTTGTTTTCCCTCGTGCTCTAAAATTATTGACTCAACTTTTTCAATCACGGTTTTCTACATTTTATAAACTTTATATAGCATCGGTTCATCTTTATCAACTTCACTCAGCATCTCCCAAATATGCTTTATGAATTCAAGAAAATATGATACCTTGTCCCACCATATATCATTAAGAATAATAGCCTTCATTGCTTGGGCCCTTGCTTGATCTTCAATTTTGTTATCATGGTATAAATCTCAGCTTAAATTAATAACCATCTGAACCAATGATGTCTTGATTGTCTTGAATCTTTTCACCATCACAATGAAAGAAGCAAAACATTTTTCTACAACCTTCAACAACTTTAAATCAGAATGTCTATTGAATATGGTTGTAATTAAATAATGATTCATTATAAAATTCCTTATCTTTATACAATTTGTTGTCATATCTTTCATCGATAACATAATTCATATGTAAGAGGATTATCCTTATCTTTTGATGACTTAGATATACGATAAATAACCAAATTTAAACTACAAGCTACATGGGCTGTCCAAAAACTATGTGGACAATCACTTTCCAAACTTAATCATGTATTTTTATAATTAGTCATATTAATATAAAAATATGACTCTCATGCAACCATTTCTTTCTATAATATCTTGGATTTAAAGAATGTACTAAACAATACAAGGGAGTGTTGCTTTTGTCCCATCTTGAAACTAATATAGAATGAATATGATCATAAAACAATGATATCTCATATTATTGTTTTCCCTCATGCTCTAAAATTATTGACTCAACTTTTTCAATCACGGTTTTCTACATTTTATAAACTTTATATAGCATCGGTTCATCTTTATCAACTTCACTCAGCATCTCTCAAAGATGCTTTATGAATTCAAGAAAATATGATACCTTGTTCCACCATATATCATTAAGAATAATAGCCTTCATTGCTTGGGCCCTTGCTTGATCTTCAATTTTGTTATTATGGTATAAATCTCAGCTTAAATTAATAACCATCTGAACCAATGATGTCTTGATTGTCTTGAATCTTTTCACCATCATAATGAAAGAAGCAAAACATTTTTCTACAACCTTCAACAACTTTAAATCAGAATGTCTATTGAATATGGTTGTAATTAAATAATGATTCATTATAAAATTCCTTATCTTTATACAATTTGTTGTCATATCTTTCATCGATAACATAATTCATATGTAGGAGGATTATCCTTATCTTTTGATGACTTAGATATACGATAAATAACCAAATTTAAACTACAAGCTACATGGGCTGTCCAAAAACTATGTGGACAATCACTTTCCAAACTTAATCATGTATTTTTATAATTAGTCATATTAATAGTGATTATTTATACAATATTATCTAGTATAACACTCTTAATAACTTCTACAAAACAAATTTTTTATGTAGCCTTCAATTTTAATTTCTCCAGATGTATCAACAAGCTTCAAAAATATAGGATCAGTAATTGAATAAGCAATAAAATTGATAAGTGGACACCTTTAAATATCACTTCATCCATAAAAAACAATAGAAACACCATCAGTTTATCATGAAAACTTCTTATATTCTAAAAACTTTTCTATATTGACTTTTTCTTCTTTAAGAATCATGGTTCATAATTTTTAATAACTTAGAAGAACATAACCATTTAAATTACAATTATGCCAATAATGTGACAAGATCTTTACAATATGTATTTCTGGCTACGTCAAAAGGAAGTGAACTTGAGAAGAAAAATCTTTCAACCTTTTTATACACATCTTCTCTTCCAACTACATTAAATGATTTTTTAATTGCTCCTCTAAAACCTTTATTGAAGTCACTTTGCATTATCTTTTTTTCTACTTCTTTGTATCCACCAAATAATGAAATACTTACTCCTTTTTCACTCCTTTTATTCTTTTTTTCATAATCCTCATGCTTTTTTAATAATTATTTTCGCAAAGCCTTATCCACATTTGGGGATGCACTTATATCATGTTTTCATAATTTCAAAAGAAAACCTTTACTCTAGTATAAGACCTTGTAAAACTCATGTTACAAAATTTATACACAAAATGTGTATTACCTCTATCACCTTCATATAATTCACCCCTTTGCATGTACATCCATAATGGTGCATTATCATGAGGTATTGAAATTGAAGGAGTTGATGATCCTAAACTTAAAGGGACACTACCACCAGAATTTCCACTCCCAATTGATATTCCTTTTCCTTTCCTTTTATCGGCCATTTTTAGGATCGACTCAAATCACAATCTGATTGAAAAATAGAAGCAGTATTAACAACATAATTTTAAGATCCTTACAGGATAGCATGTACTTAATACATTAGATTACTCTACAAATATTATACAGTTTACACTCTTAACAGATTCAGACGCATTTTAGGATCATTACAAGATAAAGAGACACTTGATAACATTAACCTCAAAGAAATTCTAAGTCAGCCAAACTTTCTTAAAGTGCATTAATGTAGAGAATATGATAGGACTTGACAAGAAAAGGAAAGAAACATAAGGCGCGAATGGGAATAAAAGTATTTCACTTAGTTTAGTTATGGACATAGATATGAAACTATCATGCATAGTATAGCCTCAAAGGAATTCTAAGTCGGCCAAACTTTCTTAAAGTCCGTTAATGTAGAGAATATGATAGGACTTGACAAGAAAAGGAAAGGAAAGAAACAGAAGGCGCCGAATGGGAATAAAAGTATTTCACTTACCTTAGTTATGGACATAGATATGAAACTATCATGCATAGTATAGCCTACTATACATATCAATTGGTAAAAAACTTGATTTGCAAAAAGAAAAGTTCAAACTTAAAGAAACCCAAAAAACCCAAACAGGAAAACCTTTTTGCATATCAACAAAAGAAGTGCACAACTAATAAGTTGTTAAATACATGTATGTACCATACTAGTAAGAATCAAGATAATAGTATAAATGGTATAACACTATATCATATAATACACAAGATACGAGTACAATAAAGAAACCATCTACTGTATCATGGGGATTGGGGATCACATCATAAGAGCCAAAAGGATTTCAGAGAAGGTGTTTATATCACCTTTTAGGCTGTGAAAATATGAAAGAACAAATGCATCCCAGTCTGATGTCGACAATGCAACCCAAAGAGGAACAACGATGGGCCACTGACTGGTGTGAAAGGCGAAGAGGAAGGAGGAACCACTGTCTAAAGTTGGGAGTCTTGGGATGACTATGGAATAAAAGGATGCACTTGACCTAAAGGGGTTAGATGATTTTGGACTTCGACATGTTGACCGTACCCAAAACTTAGTTCGACATGTTGACCGTGTCGAAGTTTCACGACACCATGCCGGTGTCGGTGTCGCACCCATATAGGTGCCGACACTTCACCTCCTCGAGGTGTCTGTCTCACAAATCTTGACTACTTACTAAATGGATCTGTTTGTTGAATGGATCCTTTTGTGGCTTCAAAGATCTGAAATGCCGAACATACGCATGAAATTGACTTTTGAATCACCAAAGTCCCTTATGTTCCTGATTTTACAGGGTTTGACATTTGCAACTTCTTGAACTGATAGATTTTGAGGCCTCATCAAATGCATGATATATGTGGGAGTCAGACAGCGCAAGAGTTAATTCTATGACATTGATGGTGTGCATTTCATCTATTTGGGTAGCTTTATTTGGGGGGGAGAGAAAAAGACAACCACTTCATACAATTCATTCGGGCATCATTTGTACAAACTACATGTGCATTCCACACGAACAAACGCAAACGCTTACACGCAAACATACACATACATACACATATGCGTGCATGTATGAGTGTGTGTATGTATACATATATACATACATAAATGGATAGATTGTATAAACTGGCTACTCTTGGTGCAACCCTTTATATACTCAGAATTGGATGATTTATGGTGTATGACTGTTAACTGCATCACTTCTATAAAAATTATCTCGACCTTACACGCAAACATACACATACATACACATATGCGTGCATGTATGAGTGTGTGTATGTATACATATATACATACATAAATGGATAGATTGTATAAACTGGCTACTCTTGGTGCAACCCTTTATATATTCAGAATTGGATGATTTATGGTGTATGACTGTTAACTGCATCACTTCTATAAAAATTATCTCGACTTGAGCAACTGAATTCAATCTTTTATGTGCAGACGCAATTCTTGCTTGATCAACTCGCAGAGCTTAAGCGACAGGTAGCGTGATCAATTTCCGTTCTAAATAGACTGTATTATCTGCTGCTTGGTTTGATCAAACTAAGGTAAAATGCGTACAGGAACTACAGCTGCAGGAAAGTAACAGGACCCTCATGAGGAAGGTAATATACACTCTAAAAACCGTAAAGTTAATCCGTTTGTTTGAGAAACCAAGATCACAAACATGTAGTGTCAACCAATACTCTTCTCAGTGATTCACTCGAATGCCTGAGAATATTTATAATGTAGTTCGATGGGATGATAGCATTCAGTTCATTGTATTTATTCATTGGTGCTGATATATAGTGTTCGCTGTTGATACTTGACGTCTGTGGGAATTCTTCTCTGTAATCGTGTGTGTGTTTTGTATGTCTGCTTGCACGCATGCATGTATGGGTATGAGTGCCTATGTATTTCAAGACACATGAGCTTGCATATATGCAATGTTTTGGTATAAAATGGTTGGTTTCAGCTGGAAGGAGAAGCGCCAGGAAGCCATCACCAACTCGCATGGGAAAATGGTGAGCAGCAGATCCATTATGGACGGCAGTCCGGCCACCAGAACGAGACGTTTTTCCAGCCATTAGAGTGCGACTCAACTCTGCAGATAGGGTAAGAAATTGCGCACACATAACACCCACTGTCCATACTTTGCACACGACAACGCTCTAAAGCATGTTTCTCATGCGTTTTTAGTTTCTCTTTAAGTTTGGTAAGCTTAATTAATTGAGAGTTGGGTGCATATGACTAACATTCATGATCCAAACTCGAACATTTTCTTTCCTTTTCTCAAGAAAAGTGGGGAAGACATCAATTTAAATGTCTACTCAATAAGAATGTGATTATCCTTAGTTGAATATATAGAAAATGTTTCTTATGAAAGATATCACTTAGGACACTCCACCAAAATGGCCCATCCATATGACATAGACTTGTGTGTGTGTGAGAGAGAGACAGAGGACTCTTTGCATCCGACTGAACCATCTCTTTGAGTATTTTTAAGCAGGTACAATCCAAATGGTCAAGAGCAGATAACAATTGCAGCCCCTGCACATAACGTGAATGGCTATGTCCCCACATGGCTAGTGTGATATGTGTACTTCAAGTAGCACTGTGATTTTGTACTGCATAAATCTTCATGCTTGGTTATAACCATAAAATTCCTGTGACTAATATTTCTACATTATAATTTGAACTTGGACATGATACTGTACTTGAATTTCAAAAGTACATAAAACAATCTTATTGTGGTGCCATCAAGCTTGCATAAGCTAGCTGGAATGAAGCAGCCGATTCATTTTTTCTTGTATTGCTTTCAGATTCTTTTTCATACTAAACTTGACAACTGGGAGATCTTGCAAATGTTTGATGAAGTGAATAGCTCTTTTTTTTTCAAAAGACAAGTGGGGTTAAGCAAATCCGTACTAGGTATATTCATCAACAGCAACAACTAAGCCTTTTTCCCGTGCTGGATGGGTCAACTATATGGATTCTTTGTTTCGAGAGTTTGATTTGGTGTACTATATATATTCATGACATATAGAGATTATATAGAGTTAGAACCAATTGGGAATGATCATTCGAGCACTTTCAATGTCCAGTTTAGATAATTTTGCCAAATGTTTAGCTTATAGATATGTATATAGTTTATATGTTGCAAACCTACGAAACAACACCATAAAATATCGAACTAACTTGGAATCCTTTTGTTACGGTATCAACCCTCAAGGAAGAACAGTTTTTTTTAAGACCCCTCAAGGACAATTTGGATGGTGCTAATATGTATGTGTAATATATAGTATACACCCAAGTATAACACAAAATTGGTGTGTGTGCACTAGTGAGTAACTGCGTGAGTAGGTGCAACAAGTATGTGATCTACACTATGTTTACCTTGTGTAGAGTGTATCGACCAGATACGTGCACAAAGGATTAAATGCTAGTCATTTAAGACCACTCAAAATCAACTGATGTCCCACATGCAGGAAGCCCTAGATCCAAGCACATGAGAGGTGAAGGGAAGATATAAATGAGAAAAAAAAATAGGACTAAAATTCATCAAGAAAGCTGATTGAAGCAAGAAGATGAGCTCCGCAATCAAGTTCCTCTCACTGGAGATTGGGCCTATACTTGACAAGCTTCGTGTAGAAAGAGATAAGAACTTAATGCAATGTTCACATCATCATTATCTAGAATACTAAACAAGCTAAGGAACATTAACCAAAACTAGACCCAAATATAATGGAGCCTTCAATATTTCGGGCATCCGATCCGATTAAATTACTTAGACTGCTGAAGACAATAATTTATGCTTTCTATGTAACCAGGAATCATTCGGATCGATTAATCAAGATTCAACATTCAATAATTGACCCACATTTTCCATAGCTTGCAAGGAATCACATTAAACGGTGGAACCAGCCATGTTTGATTCATTGAATAATGAGCATCACTAAATTACAAGGAATTCTATTAGGGGGCTGTTTAACTTTTAATTGACTAATATTTCTTTTCCAAATTCATGTAATGTTCAAAAAGAAAACTAGATAGTGAACATTTCAGATGAGCTAGAGGGAGTCATGAAATGAAGTAATAAAACATGATCATGCTTTTCGAGGTAATGCAGATATGAAAAGGATCGACCTTGATGATTGCAAAGTGTTCATGTAGCTGACCCAACTTAATTAATGCTGGAAAAGGCTTGATTTTGGTTGCATTCTCTCACAAAAGGAAGGGGACTCTGGGATGTTTGATTGCAAGGCCAAGACTACATTACTGGAACTCTGGTCCCAATTCCGACAGCACACCTTGTGAGTGGACCACATATGGGCCTCACAATGGGGTATACAATCCTGTTTTTTTACTACATGAAGAGGCTTGTGTTTGATTAGTTTTACAATTGAATAGTTTTATACAATCCTGTGTCAATCTTATCAGTTTTATAATTGAATAGTTTCTTAAAGAAATTCAGAGAATTGGAAAATCTGAAACAGATCGAATCGGCCGTATCGGGCTATGAAAAGTAGACAATTAAAAAACAAATAAGATAAAAGATAAAATTAATCTAATTTTGAATAACAAAAAAAAAGACAGTGGTGTGATCTTGGGCCTAATAACTGTAACTAGTGTCGGTTGTAATCAAGTGCATTAATATGTGTTGCAGATGTGCTGTTTTAGTCCTGGCGTATACGTCACCTTGTGTTCCATACTGGTACAGGAAAACTGACCCTCTGCAGCCATCTAGTGCCAACTAAGAAAAAGGTAAAGAGGATGAAGACACCAAAACATGCACCGAAACGGGCATCTTCTTGATCGAAGAGTGGATTTAGGACAGATCTGCATCCAAATACACGATCCAGTGACCATTTTGACTAAATATGAAGGTGTGTATCCTTAATAGATACCCATAGTTGTGCATATTTACAATTTAAACAAGAAATAATACATTATGCAAAATAAAAATAAAAAATAAACTAAGCAATCTACAGAGATATACATAAATGAACTTAAAATATATTAAGGCCAAGCGGAAGAGTGCATGCTTCCATGTGATACACAATAGGGAAAGAAAACACAAAATGCACAGATCGGATAGCTCCATGAAAATGCGCGCACACACATATACATATATATATATATATATATATCACGTACCCTATTTGATGATATGTATTGTTAATATATAAATGCGACAGGTATAAGGTACATATATTGGGAACTCTCAATAAGCAATATATTTCGAAAGGTTGATACACAGTCCAATTCAGCTTTTCAGACCGGCGTGAAGCTGTCCGAACTAATTAACATTCCGGACCGTTAATCTTATGAATTTGGACAGACCCAACCATCCAAAAATTAGAGAACTTTGGATGGTCCTTGGTTTTATTTCGGACTGGATGAAACGTCGAAAAAGAGATAAAAAATAAACTGTTTTTGCTTTGTTTCGGACCGTTTGATTAAGGGTGTTCATGGTTCCGTTCAGTTCGATTCTAGCCTCAACCTCGAAGGATACCGTTATTCAGTTTGGTTTGATTGCACCAAACTGAACCAATAATTTCGGTTTGGTTTGATTCTGAATCACGGTTCTACTAATTTAGGTTTGGCTAAATACGGAGTATTATGTCATCTTAGATATGCTGTCCAAATTTAATATGTATATGAGGTTATAAAAGTCATATATATATATAGATAGAGAGACTTATGTATATAAACTTTATATATATATATATATATATATATATATATATATATGCATATATGTATGTATGTAATGGTTCGGTTCCAATACTGGAACCATGAACCAAATCGCCACTTATTTTCCTTGTTAAACCCGAACCAAACCAAACCGCTCGACATCTAGAACAGAACCAAACCGCCAGTTTAGTTCGGTTCAGTTGTTCCTTGAACACCCTATGTTTGACTCTCTAAAATAAGTATTTAGGACACTCGTATTTCTGGTGACACATTTCAGACCTTTAAAACTGGGTTTGGAAACCTGGGTCCGGTGAAAATCTGATTGTGGATACTCAAAGTTTGTTGTATATGACCATATAGAAGTATACAAAATACATATTACATGTAAAATAACATTGCTTGTATTTTTTATACTTGCGACCTCTATTGTTGTCTTCTACAATCTTCTTGCATGTGAAAGGAGAAGGATTGCGCTGGATAGTTGACAACCAGCGCAAAACTCAGTTAGACCTCTAATAACTTAATTATGAGAGGCACAAGACAGAGCTCAATGATGGCGTAATATCCATGTATTTTCAACTTTCTTAGCATTCGAAAAGGCTTAAATTGGTTTGGAGTCATACTACTTTCAAAAGTATATAAGAAATAAGTGTAACAATTAAGGCTTTTTCCATATGAGATGGGTCGGTATATGAATTATTTGTTTCTGTGAAGTTCGATCTTGAGTCATGCTAATAATTAACTTAATAAAAGCTAAATCATGATGAAATAAAACAGCACCGGAGAGTTTTAGACTTCTCTGGAACCGGATTAGTCAGGGTTCTTCGGGCTTCTGCATATCGGTGGTGTTTTTTTTTAGAAAAAAAAAGTTAAGGGAAGTTAGTTGCCTGCATTTGACTCGAACCGGTTGTCATGTTTTGGTTGACTCGGACCGATTCGAAAAGTTTTAATTTTTTGTGGAATAAGTTTAGAAATCTAGGTTGTCTCCTTAGTGATGAATCTTATTTTTAAGTGGAAAACCGAATCTGACAAACATTGCGTGGAATACAGTATCAACAAAAGAGAGAGAGAGAGAGAGCAGAAGACAGGACCTACGATCATACACATTGTTGGGGAGTCAGAGAAAAAGATCACAATATGACGCTCAATAACGCCTGTGACAGACCCCTCCACCATTCAAAGCTTGACAACGCAAATCCTCCAAAGCTACCGCTTCCCCACCAGAAATCTCTCTCTCTCTTAAAACACACACTGCAGATTTCCCCACCCTCCCCACAATAATGCCCACATCTGGAGCTCTTTCCTACGCCCCGTAAACGGAGGTCAATCTCTCTAAATAACTCACTGCTCATTCTCTTGCTCGCTCTCGTACACACATGATAACTCCTTACAGTGTTTTCACTATATATTTTCATTGGGTGGTGATCTTGCACACATATATCAGATAGAGAGAGACAGAGAGAGAGAGAGAGAGATGGGGAGGGGGAAGGTGCAGCTGAAGCGAATAGAGAATAAGATCAACAGGCAGGTCACCTTCTCCAAGCGCCGGTCTGGCCTCATTAAGAAAGCACACGAGATCTCCGTGCTTTGTGATGCAGAGGTCGCCCTCATCGTCTTCTCCACAAAGGGAAAACTCTATGAGTACTCCTCGGACTCCAGGTACATCTTTCTTTCTTTCAATTGCATGTGTTTGTTGTGTATGACTTGGCCTTTTTGTATCTCTTGATTACTGCAATTGAGGGTAGTGTTGGTAGCTTGTGTTTCTCTCTTCTAGGATGGTGTTGCAAGGGTTGTTTTGATGTTTCTTCAAGTTTAAATCCTCGCTATAACATTTGATTTATGATGCTTTTTTGTTTTCTGGATTAGGCTAAACAAGAAGATTATTCCAAAAAAGAAAATCAGGATTTAGTTTATGAGTGGATGTCTTAGTACACAAGGTGCAAGTTCTTGGTTGCCTTATATCATGCGTATGTGAAAATACGTGCTTTTGTTAATGGGTTCAGGTGTTTTCGGCAATGGTAGTGCATACTTACTATAATGCACCGAGTAGATGTTTTAATGCCTTCTTTTGATTCGATTATCAAGAGACCTGAACTGATATGAGAGTTAGTTACCCAAACCAGCTTCTCTCTCTCTCTCTCTCTAACAATTAGCAGTTAGCTTCTTTTCCTTGTTTTGAGTTTTCATGTATTTTCTGTGCTTCTGCCTGGCTAGGATTAGATTTTCCTATTGCCTTATTTTCGGGAATTTTCGTTTGGCGGTTGTTGTCCATCGAGCAACGTGAAACAGTGAAGTCGTGCATCACGGAACGAGTACTGTCTATCAAAGAAGGAGATGTGGGGTTGCAACTTCTGTTTCTTACAGAACAAATCAGATATTTTTCAATAATATACCATTATATTGTTATAACTTTGTTGACCACAATGAATTCTCCAGCTTATGCTCAGTAGCGTGCCTGTACTGTTTCAGCTGGTTTATCTGAATACTGTACACGTAAAGAGTCCTCCTTCGCTTACATTGTTCGCAGTCATCTGCATGTTAATGGGTTGTATATAAGTGTAAGAATCACGTAGGTCAAGAACTATCGACGCAAACGACCTTTTGTGAAGTCTATGATTATATCGTCCATTACGACATCTTTGTGATGTGTCTGGAAGTATGAAACATGAATGTCTCTGATATCATCATGCGTGACCAAGCTTTTCTTCTTCTGACACACCTACTTTGTGGACTATACGCTGGTTCTATGAAGTAATCAATCTTTTGGCCTTTTCCTCTCCTTTTCAATCGCTCTATCAGTTGATGTTACATAAAATATTGTGCAAGAATTATGGGGTTGTGGCCCAGATACGCGTTCTTCATTGCGCTAATATAAATGTATAATACGTACATCTCTCTCTCTCTATATATATATATATATGTATATGTATATGTATATGTTATGGCATCTTCCGTAAGGTTGCCTGGTAACTTTCTCTTAAGATCATCGTCCATCTTCGTCGCCATGCGTGGATGCTTGGGTAATCATCACATCACCACCATCCTCATATGTATTGTATGCCTGTGATATCACCACGTAATATGGGGTATCAAGCAACTTCACATGATTCGGTTATAAGTTGGCTATTCGACTCGCTATACATTCCTCCTGCTTGCAGGACAAATAGGGACCCTGCACGCGAGTTTTTTTACCTAAATTCATGATAATCCGAAAGTTAACGAGTGTACCGTTTGTCCCATGATGAGATTTAGATTCACATCATGATACTATTCATAACAAAGACGCGCACATGTGTGTGTGTGTGAGAGAGAGAGAGTTGTATGCTTGTACATGATGTTGGCACTTGTTAAAATAGGTGTGCATGATAAATCAGGAAAGATTGGCACTTGGTTAACCATGTTCAAGGGAGCTTGAAGAAGGAGATCATCGAAAGAACAAAATGAAGGAGAAAATGGAGAGAGATTGGTAAATATTGCCAACCGCCACCTTCACTGAAAGACAGGATTCGATGTTTTGAGACCTCTGCAGTGGGAACTCGACACTCCACAAGGAGAACAAAATATCGATTAACCACCTACAGCTATGATAAGGATCCATACCTACCCATAGAGAAGCAAAGCGTGAGAAAATCTAAAATGAGAACATTTTGAAACCAAACAAGACTTCATTCTTCATTGCATTCATATAGTATATAGTTGACTCCATCATGACATTTTATTGCATTGCAATATATAGCATAAGCGGTAATTACTTCAATCGAACAATTTATAAATTTCCTAAAAAAGTTTGATTATGAGCACCTAGTCATCTAACACTGTTTAAAAGAGATCAAAATGAACTAGAAGCAACAATTTCTCAAAACATATGTATGGATGTCTCTTCAAATTTCACTACTAATGTCAAAATACACTTGTGTTTAGGATAATATTCTTAAGTTATACTTTTTGAACTAGTATTTTCATACCCCAGTTGACATTTTTGAGCTCGAGATATGTGGCAATTGCTGAAAGCAGTTGCTCATTTAGAGAAGCAGCTGATGTGAAGGGTTCAACCTTAATAACTCGTGTACTAGGAAGTGAAGAGAACAACTAGTAAGCATTATGGAAGCTTTCAGATATATGTTTGTTTGCAATATTTGGATAATAGAATCTGGAAATATGTCAGAAGATTAAAGATGAGTGCAAATAGATAAAGAAGGCTCGAGCAACAGTACAAAGGTTCTCGTGATTTCCCGAAGGTCAAGTGATCTCTTCGTAGGATTATTCACATAAAAGTTTGGGGTCGTAAGCTTTCCATCGACTAACTCCTCCAATTGATACTTGGTCTTCATTTGTTTTCTCTAGGCACATAAGCTCTTCAGCGCACATTCCATCCATAGTTAACATTATGAACATCATGATCCAAACCTATTTACCATCATTCTGCATAAAACATTCCCTTAACATGCAAAATTTGGAAGGTCACTGTCAGATTAATTTATTCATTGTGCAATTTGGAGGGGAACTCAATCATGTTAAACTTTAAAATCCCTTAAAAATACAAGTTATAATGGCTTCACTATCATGGAAACTAGTGGTTTGACTTGTTTCGAATACTAAGCATTTTGACTTGTTTAAGTAACCAATACAACAACAACAACAACTAAGTCTTTTTCCATACTAGACGGGGTTGGCTACATGGATTCTTTGCTTCCACAGATCCCTATCGTGTGCCATGTTAGTAGTTAACTCACAATAAGCTAGATCATTCTTTATTGTTTCTTTCCAACACTTTTGTGGTTGTTCTCTACCTCTTTTAATACTTTCCAAATTTAGTTTTTCTAACCTTCTTACAGGTCCTTCTTTTGATCTTCTTTCTATAAGTACAAACCATCTTAAACGATATTTTCTCATTTTATCCTCTATTGGTGCGACTCCTAATTTGTTTCTAATAACCTCATTATGTATACGGTCTTTTCTTGTATGACCACTCATCCATCTCAACATCTTCATTTCTGTCACAGACATCTTTTGTACATGTTGATGATTAACTGCCCAACACTCATAATCATAAAACATGGTAGGCCTAATTGCTACTCTATAATATTTACCTTTTAACTTTAATGGTATCTTCTTATCATAAAAATACCTTATGCTCCTCTCCATTTTAACCAACTAACATTAATTCTATGCATAACATCTCTATCAATTCTTCTCACTCTGAAAAAGAGATCCTAGGTATTTAAAACTTTCCTTTTGGGGGATGCAATATGTGCCAATTTTAATTTCTATGTCCTCTGATGTAACCAAATGATCAAACTTATATTCCATATATTTTGTCTTTGTTCTACTAAGTCGGAAGCCTTTGCTTTCTAATGTTTCTCTTCATAGTTCCAATTTTCTATTAACTTTTTCCTTAGACTCCTCCACTAATACAATGTCATCTGCAAGTAACATACACGAAGGTACTTCATCTTGAAAATGTTTTGTTAACTCATCCATCACCATTATAAATAAGTATGGACTTAAAGTTGATCCTTGATGTAACCCAATATTAACTTCAAAGAAGTTTGTCGTTCCTTCGTGAGTCCTCACACATGTTTTTGCATGTCTCTTATAATGTTAATATATGTCAATGGGATACCTCTTTTTTCCAAAGTTCTCCAAAGAACCTCCCTCGGTACCCTATCATAAGCTTTTTCTAGATCAATAAATATCATGTGAACGTCTTTCTTTTTTGCTCTAAAATGTTCCATAAGACATCTCAAAAGGTGAATCGCTTCAATAGTAGATCTGTCTGGCATGAATCCAAATTAGTTCTGTGTTGTACTTGATACTTGTCTTAACCTACGTTCGATAATTCTTTCTCTTAATTTCATAGTATGGCTCATTAACTTGATACCTCGATAATTCACACAATTTTGAATGTCTCCCTTGTTCTTATATATGGGCATAAGTGTACTTACTCTCCATTCCTCGGGCATCTTTTAGTTTTTCCATATTTCATTAAATAGTTTTGTGAGCAAAGTGATTCCTATTTCTCCTAGTATTTTCCAAACTTCTATAGGAATATTATCTAGTTCTACCGATTTACCACCCTTCATATGTTTAAGAGCCTCTTTGACTTCATTCTTTTGAATACGTCGGTAGAAATTATGGTTTATATACTTTTCTGATTTGGCTAACTCTCCTAAGCTAATACTAACATCTTTATTTTCATTAAAAGGATTATAAAAATAGTTTTTCCATCTATTTCTTATATCATCATTTGCCACTAGAATTTTTTCATCCTCGTCTTTGATGCATCTAACGTAATTAACATCTTTAGTTTTCTTATCTCTAGCCCTAGCTATCCTAAAAATATCTCTTTCACCCTCTTTTGAGTTGAGTTTTTTTATATAAGTCCTCCCAAATTTTAATTTTTGCTTCACTCACGGCTTTTTTCGCTTCCTTCTTTGCTTTCTTATAAGCGTCTAAAGTTTCACTAGTTTTCTTAGCATAATGTAATTTGTAACATGCCCTCTTTGCTTTGATTTTATTTTGTACTACTTCACTCCACCACCAAGCTTCTTTTTGTGCCGGTACACCTCCCTTAGATACCTCTAACATATCTTTCACCACTTTCCTAATATGTATAGCCATATTGTTCCACATATCACAGGAGGTACCAACATAATTCCAAACATCTCTTTGAAGGACTTTCTGTTTAAATATATCTTCTTTCTCGCTTTTGAAGTTCCACCATTTAGTCCGAATAGCTCGATGCACTCTTTTCTTCTTTGTCCATTTTTTTATTTGTAAATCCATAATTAAAAGTCGATGTTGGGTGGTTAAGCTTTCTCCTTCAATTACCTTGCAATCTTTACAACATGCTCTATCTTTTTTTCTACAAATAAAGTAATCAATTTGTGTTTGTGATAAGCCACTCTTATAAGTAATTAAATGTTCATCTCGTTTTTTGAAGATTGTATTGACTATAAAGAGATCAAATGCCATAGCAAAATTTAAAATCTCCCTACCTCCCTCATTTATATCCCCAAAACCAAAGTTTTCATGAATCCCTTGATATCCTAATACCTCTTTACCAACATATCCATTTAAGTCTCCTCCTAAACAAATCATCTCCCTTTGTGGAATCTTTTGAATCACCTTATCTAACTCTTCCCAAAAAGCTGTCTTTATACTATCTTCTAGTCCTACTTGGGATGCGTAAGCACAAACCATATTCAAAACCTCTGCTCCTAACACTAATTTCAACATCATGATTCAGTCACCATATCGTTGTATGTCTACTACTCTATCTTTTAAATCTTTATTTATGATAATACCAACTCCGTTTCGAGCATTTTCTTTACCTGAGTACCATAATTTAAAACCTATATCCTATATCTCCTTTGCTTTTTCTCCAACCCATTTTGTCTCTTGTAAACATAGAATATGAATATTTCTCCGAATCTTAGTATCTACCACCTCCATTAGCTTACTAGATAATGTTTCGATATTCCAAGAACCAATATGAATCTTATTATCTAGGACTAGCTTCCTTACCCTCCGCATCCGTCCATAATCAAAATGCGAAGACCCTCTTTGAACTTTTTTTACAACATTCGGGTGGCAATGTAGCGGGACTAACTTATTTACCCACACCCGTCCATGATGTGGGAACCCTCTCTGCAATTGATTCACTATATTCGGGCGAAAATGTAGTGGCTCTTGCTTACTTATTACTGCATTCGGGCTCTTCAGCACGTCGCTAGGTGGGGACGCCCCAAAGCAATGCTCATAATTTTTGTAATCCATGTTATAAAAATCCGACGAAGTTTTACGCTGGCTGTCGGAAGCCTAACACAACCCTCCTCCTTTATCCAGGATAGGGACTGGCAATGCAAGGGTGATCCCTTACATGGGCGGAGTTTATTTAAGTAACCAATGGTTAGGAAAATTACGTCATTGATGTAGATTTCTTCAATAGCTTGTAGAATACCTCCTATTTTCGTTTCGCCCTTTAGCTTCCTTAGATGGTCATGACCACTGGTCACAATGGTTGAAGTTTTTCAGCTCACTCTGGTTTTGTAGATTCACTAGAGGTGAGTGCGCATAAGACCATGAACATGTAATGTATTGAAATTATGTAACTGAGTTTGAGTGTTTAGGACCTTCTTGGCATGTTGGCTGGTTGGCGGGATTTATCAGAGTTCTAAAACATCAACTATTTTTATAGTTGTATTAGGGCATTGAGATAGACTATGTGCTTGTCCTAATGCCTTGAAACTCTCTTTATATTTTGAAGGAGAAAATTATGGTTTAGACATGTGTAAAGATGACCAAAGAAAGTTTCTTTAAAAAGATACGAGAAACGAGAAGATAAAAATATTAAAAGAGAAAGAAGAAGACCACAAAAGTGTTGAAGAAAATAATGAAGAATAATCTACCTTATGTTGAGTTAACTATTTGCATGATTGAGCTCTATGAAAACAAAGAATCCATGTAACCAACCCCATCTAGTATAGCAAAAGGCTTAGTTTTTGTTGTTGTTGTATATATTTTTTAAATATATAAAAATAATCTCTTTGAAATAGTCCAAAGCTTCTTTGGAAACATTGCAGTTAGAGACTCAAGTACTTATGGAAACCCATGTTGTTAGTCCACCATTCAAGGATCTTGACAATATATTTTCTTTATTCTTTTTCTTCTTGCTCTTCTCATCTTGATTCATGTTGACTAGCTTGTCAGCCCCAAACTTAGTAGTTTTGAGTTGAGGCTTCTGAGTAGAAAAGCCAACATACTTCTTTGGCTTATGACTACGAAAGTAGTTTTTCGTAGTATTGCCTTAAAAAAGGAAATTTTTTTCTTTTGTCAGGTAAAAGGAATGGTTTCTTGTGAACTTGATAGAGATTCTTTATACCTTCTTGCCTTTCCTCTTAGGAGAACTTCAAATAAATAAGAAACTGGCATACGTGACAATTTTTCAAATAAGGAGCAAAAAGAACTTGAAGCCATCTACCAAATATTACGAACAGTATGAACTCACTAATCAATTATCCTTGCGAGACTTTGTTACCATTAGAAAGTAAGAATTACCATATATACTGAAAATAACTCAAGATTGGAGTGCATGGGAGTTGGGAAGGTATAATTCAACTTGTCACAAGTTTGAAAGGGATCCTTACACATTAGGGAAAAGCCTATATTATCTCTGCCTCTCTCTCTCTCTCATATATATATATATACATATATACATATACATATATATATATATATATATATATATATATATATATATATATATATAGATATATATATACACACACATATATATGAGAGAGAGAGTGGGGAGGCTGTTCTAACAGTTCGTCTAACTCATGTAGTCATTGGTGCTGCCAATAGTTAGTCTAGCTTATCATTCGAGCAATAAACAAATTAATACAAACCGCACAAGTACAACCACATAAGAATTCTCCCAGGTTATTGTCAAAATCTGTATTAATACTCTTCTTGCATCGAAGAGATTCATGAAAGGATATTCCAAACCCATGAAGTGATCAGTTCTCGTATTATACACAATTGAACAATCATATGCTGTAAGATGGATCTTGTCTAAGTTAAGATCATTTTCGATATCGGTGGCTTCTCAAAGAACTGGCTTATTTTCTATGCTAGAATTCCATACTCTAGAGTCTAAAGCAAAGGTACCTTTACAGGTTGGTGGTGCATAAAAGGTGGAATTAAATGTTTTTATTTCACGTTATAATGGGTATTATGTTTCCTACTTGTGCTTACTGACGATGATCTATCCTTTTGTAAGAGTCGTTCTCATTCATTAGAAAATTGGCATAATGGTTCACTTCCAATAGAGTGTGGGGATGTTATTAAGTGATATTAAATCATATACAGTTAGCTTTTATATACAAGAGGATCAAGAATATTAGAGTTCTTCTGCAATTTAGGCGAAGAAAAGGTCAATCGTTCTTTCAAATATTGAAGCTTAACTTTGGGATGCTTAGATAATATTATGCAAAGGTTGGTGTCATGGAAATCAAAATTTTCCTGTCTAATGAAGGGAGAGTTCTCACTTCAAAGTACCCGAAATTCTCCCTTTCTTTGTTGTCATTCTTTTCCACATCATCTTTGCCTTTTGATACATTTTTTACCTATTTAACATCTTTCTCTTTGTGTATCATCTTTTCCTCCCCACCATCTCTTTTCCTATATCATATTTATTGTCATAGGTGTTTTTGTTAAAACCTTATAAAGCTAACAGTTTTATCATCCAAGTAGCTACTTTGGATATATAACTGAGATCCACAGGGTTGTATGTGTATGAGTAATAAAATATAATGTGTGGAAAGGGACTTCAATTGGATGACTCCAAAGAAAAGTTGTTGAACACATCAAGCCTAAGGTACTTGCATATGCTTGTTGCAAAGGCTCCAAAGATTTTCTCAACTTTTTCTTTTTTAAGGAAGTAAAAGATAAGCATTTAACAAAGCTGAACTGTTGCTTTTCCTTTAAGGGCGCCACATGCATTAGAGTTGACCACGTATACACTTTAATCCAGTAATACTTTCCCAATCGTGTCAATGTTTAGACTCTTCATCACCATTACATGCTCATGACACTCTGCTAAATTGTTTTTTGATAAAGTAGACTTATTCTTGATATATAAAATATATCTTTATCAATTTGTTGTTTCTTTTCGGCTAAAGTAAAGTGACTGTTGGGTGTTGATAAAAAGGTTTACTTATTTAGGTTTTGCGTTGGGTTTGTACGTTTGATGTATGAATACTCCATTAATCAAGATATTGTTTTCCATTGAGAAAATTTGTATTTTTCTTATTTAATCCTCAAAACTTTGTATTTCTCCAGCATGATGAAGATTCTTGACCGGTATGAAAGGTACTCTTCTGAAGTGAGGAATCCTATGGCAAATAACATTGACTCGCAGGTAACATAATGCAGATCATACCATATATCTATATATCTCTATATATATAAATATATGCTTTGCATATTTGAATTAGTGCAATGGGGATCTTCTGTACATTTAGTTTTCCAGAAAACTGATTTACGCATACAAATACATTTTACATTATGGCGTCATCTTAACCTTACTTTTGCCCTTATTTATTCGGGTTGTGTGCAGCACTAGTTGATTTATAAGGTTCTATTAAGGAAATTACTGTAGCTAGTACGTCCTTTCTTTTCTCATGCCAACATGTAGACGAAGAGAGTTTAATTTTTCTTTGCTCTACTTGAAAGACTTTGAGGCTATCTTTAATAACTCCGGAATGTCTACCATTAAAATAAATTAGATATGTATGATTTCTTTTTATTTGCTGGCATGATCACATAGTGTGTTTGGATAAATTCTTAAGAATTTAACTGGGCATGAGAACCTGTTATGTTTAGAAATCTCAAAATTTCACTTTTCCGTCTCTCTCTCTCTCTCTCTCTCTCTCTCTCTCTCTCTCTATATATATATATATATATATATATATATATATACACACACATACACATACAGAAATACATAATACATATGTGCATACATCGTTCATGTCCAATCCCTGGAAGCTGTCAAAAACCCTAGTTACAAGTTGCACCCATGAGGCAGTTGGAAGTTCTCCATGAGAACGAGGGAAAACTAAACAAAGACTTTAAAGGTTGAGTATTCGAGATATCATTGTTAAATGAAACAAAACCTTGAGAATTTGAGTTGGAAGGTAACTTGAATCCTCTTTTACTTAAAAGCAGTCCAGTTCGAATGCAGCTTTAGTTCTTTTTAGCACACTCATGTATTATGACGGTTGTCTTTATGTCCTTTTCTCAGGAGAGTTGGTGCATAGAGTACAAGAAACTGAAGTCAAAATTTGAGCTTCTTCAGAAAACCAAAAGGTGAAGGGCCTGTTCCTTCAATGGAAGCAGAAATATGGCTTCTTTAACTATAAAATAGAAATTCCATCTTTAACAGCCATAGAGAGAATTTTACCACATTTACGAGAATGCCAATTTATTTTAGTTGTCAACCACTGCCTTTGTTGTTATCGTGTTGCTTTTCATTGCAAAATACAAGTTTACCTTTTACAGAACTAAAAAGCAATATGATGACATTCAGACGTTTCATAGAAAATAAGCCTATTCCGGTTGTTGGCTGAAACAATTTCGACTATTATGAAAGTATGGCATATTCTGACTGTTGTTGCGTGTATGTTTGTTTAGATATAACAAATGATTGTATAAATTCTAAAATTTTCAATGAAACAATGGAAATAGGATTTGTTTTGTAACTTTTTCTGTTGGTACGTGTATGTTTGTTTAGATGTAACAAATGATTTCATTTGTATAAATTCTAAAATTTTCAATGAAACAATGGAATAGGATTTGTTTTGTAAACTTTTCTGTTGGTGAGACGCCTTATTCCGACTGGTGGATCCAGTCATGCTTATTGGAAGCAGTCGGAATAAATTCGATTCCTACTATCCTTGTGCTTATAATGGCTGTTGCGAGTAGCTACAATAATTGTTAATTCCGGCTGTTGATAACAGCCGAGATATGTAGAGGAATAGTGAGAAGATATTGTATTCCAACCGTTGCTTTCATCAACATATTGACAGTCCGAATAATCCTATTCTGAGTTTTTTTTTTCTTCTGGCTGTTTTCTATAATTTTCGTCTTTTTCCACATTCGAAATTACGTGTTTCCAGAGTCCGAATTACATTTTCCGTCTGTTTTGGAGAGTCAGAAAATGCTCGTCGACATCGACCAGAATTGGATCCTATTGTAGAAGTGTAAAGAGGTGAAATGTGTCATAGGCATCTGTAAATTATCCAGGAATTACGGCAGTTAAAGTAAACTTTTATCATCGCCATGCAGCTATTTACTACCAGACGAATGAGGTGTTGGCAAGTAATCATTTAGAATGCCCTTCTCTTATGATTCTTCTGGGTGGTTTCTTTAATTGCAGGCATTACATGGGAGAAGACCTTGAGCCATTGAGTTTGAGGGAGCTTCAACATTTAGAACAACAGCTTGATTATTCTTTGAAACACATTAGGTCAAGAAAGGTGGGATTAGTACAGTGGCATTATATATACTTGTATACACACAAAGACACACACACTGACTGGAAAAGATGAAATAACGTAAGATACAATTTTACCATCCAAACCAAGGAAAAAGAAAAAAGACAGGTGTGTGTTTTTCCTTATCTTTCTATTGATTTGCAAGTTGTCTTGTGTTAATCTTTTTCAATGTTCTTATCTTGTTTATATTTTTCTTCTTCGTGATTGAGAATAACCTTCTTTCACTTGATACCCCAGTCTATTAGACAGTTTCTTCCTCCAAATAAAGGTTTGCCTTCTTTAGTAGGATGCCACTGTTAAAATTAAGCCTACTGTGCTGCGACCACTTTCGATATTCTTCGGATTTAATTTGAACCAAGTGGCATGCGTAATACCAGCATCCTTCTGAGATCAAAATACATCTTCTGTGTTTCGCATGTGCCTTTCTTTTTCATCTTCAGTGGAAGATCTTGTATTTCCACAACCTTAATTCGGTTTAAGTTGGCCATTTCCCATATGTAAGAGAGGTACCTTCAGTTTTTACATTTACTGTTGGGGACTTCTTCTACCTTGTTATATCTCGTGTTGCTTAATTCCCTGTCTGCTTTTGGTAATTGTGCCTCTTGGCATGGAGTATAAGCGTCCTAGTTTATGTATAGCATGACTAATATTAAAATGGGCAATTGAAATGCACTTTTCAGAGTATTTTCTTTAATGAGTAACGAGAGGCAATTTTGTTGCAGACTCAACTCATGCAGGAGTCAATCTCGAAGCTTCGCAAACAGGTCTGCACGCATGTTCTTTTGGAAAGTACTCAAGGCTACGAAGAAATCGAATTTTTTTTTTTGGTGACTAAAATTTAAGATACTATCAACAACAACTCAGTCTTTTCCTATACTAAATGGGTCACCAATTCTTTGTTTACACAGCCTTATTATAATTTGTAGAATCCATAGTAAATAAGTTCGACAAAGTTTTATCCAGGCTGTCAGAAAAGACTAACACAATCCTCCTTCTTTATTCGAGCAACCGACCTAATCCCTTACATGAGTGAAATTAAAATTTAAGATACTATAAAAAAAAACTAAATAATGATGCTCAAACTGTGGCAAGAATTGTTTCTTTATCAACTTTTCCGTAAAGAAGCACTTGTCATGTTGTCGTAGGGAAACCCTCCCAGTTTGGATGTAGAAGGCATCATGAGGCTGCCTCGATAAGCTTGGGTAGAAGCCACTTAAGACTATCTAATTTACTTTTTAATACGTAACGACATATCTAATTTGAATTCATGATACGTATATTAGTGACTGTCATTTAGAAATGCTGATATTTCAAAGTGATTGCAGTATAACTTAACCAGACATTGATATATTTTTGACATGAATATATATTGTCATAGTTTCAGTGAGCACAATAAGCAGAAGTCTGTTTAAAGGCGAATAGCTTGTACGTTATTGGTGGTCACATTCGGCTCTAATAACCGTATTCATGAAATACGGGATGAACAACAACGAAAATCTCTTACAAAGTAATTTGGCTATAACAAAATGTTTATATAGAAAATTACACTTATGTAAAGCCGAGTACATAAACCAATAGAATGTTTTTGTTTATACATATGTGATATACATGAAAAATCAAAAACACTCCTGCTGTAAAAGCCTATGAGGGTAACCATCTTCAACATCATCTTCATCTTCCTTCTCTCTTCTTCTTTTATTTTACTTTCATACTTGAATTCACTGACTCAAGGTATATTAAAAAAAAATCATTGGTATCAGAGCCTTCTGGTTCATCTTTGACACCCGTTAAGTGCTAAATCATGGACTATAAGGTATGCCTTTCAGTTGCCTAGGACAAAATAGATTGAAACAAAGTTTTTCAAAAAATAATCGATATATTATACATATGAAATAACAGAAGCATAACATTGTTTGTTCGGTTCATATTCAAGATGAGTTATATAGAAAAAAAAGGAGGAAGTCGATCACAAGAATACTTATCTTTCCTTTCATTCTTCTCAAAAAATAATTGATCTATTATACATTTGAAAGAACAGAAGAAGAACACTATCTATTCAGCTAAAATTGAGTTATATGAAAATAAAAAGGAGGTCGATATAAAGAATACTTATCTTTCTGTCAAAATCCATTATCTTTTCTTTTCTTCTTCTTTGTCTTTTGTTCTCAACGGTTTTTACCTAAAAAGAGGAACCAAAAGACAGAAAACAAGGTATAGAGAAGAAGCTTGTAAAACAGAAGAAAAAAAAGGAGAGTAATAGAAAACACATGAAGTTTCTTCGCCATAAGAAAATTTTTAAACACAAAAAAAGGAAAAGAGAGATAATCTTCAACAACATAAGTTGAATGAGATATTGTTTGTCTTCTATAGCACAGTAAGAAGAGATACAACTAGAGAAAATTGATCATTATTTGTGGGTCTCATAAATCACCTTGAGTTGTGAGTTAAAAGACCCTTTTGCCCCTATTGCCAAAAGTGAAATTACAACTTAGCTCTTGATGGCTAAAATTATAATTTTGTTATCTTTATAGTTTTATTCTTTGACAGTTAGTTTAAATTAAGCATACTTGTTTTGTAAATTTACAACTTTGTCCCTATATATTCTGAGAATTACACGATCTAGTGTATAATGTTATTTACTATTATGTCCATGTTTCTTTATTAAATTCATAGAATCGTCATTTGATAAAAGTATGTTTCTGCCCATAAATATTTTATAGAATTACAAAAAAGACATAGGGCATGTTTACTATTTGTCCTGAACTATTTATTCAATTTATAACCTTGTCCTTGTATATTATGAGAATTTGTTTTATGAATTTACAACCTTTTCCCTGTATATTCGACATGATTCGGTGTATAATGTTGCTTACTATTATGTCCATGTTTTTTTATTAAATTCATAGAAATGACACTTGATAAAAATATGTTTATGCTTATGAATATTTTATAGAATTACAAAAATGACATAGGGCATATTTACTATTTTGTCCTGAACTATTTGTTCAATTTATGGAATAACCAGAAACTTGATTTTATTGTTCCTAAGACTTTGACAAAATTACCAATCTACCCATTAGATGTACAAAAAATTACAAAAGCAGATAGAGTGGTATATTATTATAATATCCTTGAACTTGTTCTTAAATTACTCAATTTATTGAAACTCTATCTATTTTCAAAATGGTACATGTAGTTTGTTTGATACTGCACATAGGTGCCTGGAAATATTTATAGATTAGGATATGTATATTTCTATTATTGTAGTTTAGTGTCTAGATAAGTTCCAAAATGGTACATGTAGTTTGTTTGTCTCAATTCTTTTTATTTGTTGCTTATTTATTGTTTTTTAATTCAAATTATCTTTATCAAATATTTAAAAATACCAACAAGAATTTGGGTTTTTAAGTTGGGAAAGATTGAAAAACTAAATGACTTAAATTTTCAAACATGAAAAAATGAATTTCATTGGCCTTGACCCTAGAGGGTGTTGACGATGTACTTAGATAAACAATATTACCTCCTATACCAAATATAACATATGAGAAAGAAGAAAATTTTAAGTCCTTCGTAAAGGATGACATAATAGTCACAACCATTATACTTACATTAGGATCTTTAAGGAATATGAAACTGTAAAAGAGTCATTTGACTCTTTAACATCTAAAAATGATATTACATCTAAAATCCTTGTGTAACTACTCTTTTAAAAATATAATTCCCATAAAATGAAAGAAGAGAATAATCTAGTTGAACACATAAACCAAATGATAGTTATGGCTAGGGATTAAGCTGTCGCAAAATCAATTATCATTAAACCCATGCAGCTATCCACTATCATAAATAGTCTTTCCTCTAATGACCACAACCCTTAGATTTGGGTTTGACTTTACCCTTTTTGAACTCTCTCAAACTAGCAATTAAACAAGAACATATGAATAAGGGTAAAAGAGAAAAATTGTTAGTTGTTAAAGATGATTTAGGGACTAGCCAAAAAAACACCAAAATAAAAGAAAGCTAAATAGAAAGTTTGGCAAAAATAACAAAAAGAGAGACCAATTTTTGAAGAAATCACAGGAACCTACTTCTCGGATCAAGTGCTTCAATTGTGGCAAGATTGGGTACTATGGGACTACTGCAATAAAAGGAACAACACTCAGCGTTACAGTCCGATGGAGAAGTTTTTGGTTGGTGATCGATTATGGAGCGACCAACACATCTTAAAATGCAAGAGTGGAGCAATGGACGTGAAGGAATACAATGATGAGATATTAGGGTAATAATTCATTTATTGATGTTTTAGGGGTTGGGTCCTTTAGAATTTTTGTATAAGGCACAACAATTATACATATTGATATATTAATTGTATCTTCTATTAGGTACAATCTTATGTCTCTACCTCTCTTTGTAAAGAAAGGGTTTAAGGTTGGATTTGTCCCTAAAAAAATCATTATGGAAAACATGATAGGATTTTTTTTTTTGCTTTTATTTATTATGAGCATGGTTTGTTTTATTAAACATTTATGTTAATAAAGCTTCTTCTGCTTATATCGATTGCACATTTGTTATTGATGTAAATATGCGACATAAATGATTAGAGCATATAAGTTTCAATAAGTTGAAGAAATTAATCAACTTTTACTTATTACGTGAGTTTTAAAAAAATACTTTTAATAAGTATGAAGCCTATATATAAGAAAAAATTACTAGAAAATCATTCCCTAAAGAAATAATTAAGGTAACAATCCTATTAAAAATCATTTATAGAAATATATGTGAACCATTTAGGGTAAGATCTCATCGTGAGAAGGTCTGTTTTATAACATTTATAGATGATTATTCAAACTTCGTCTATGTAAGGGATCACCCTTGCATGACCGGTTTCAAGCCCCGATAAAGGAGGAGGGTTGCATTAGGCTTCCGATAGCCAGCGTAAAACTTTATCGGATTTTTATACCATGAATTACACAAATTATGAGTATTGTGTTAGGACGTCCCTTCTTAATGACGCGATGTAGAATCCGAATACAATGAAAAGTAAGAAAGGACCACTACATTTTTGCCCGAATGTAGTGAATTAATTTTAGAGAGGATTCTCACATAATGGAAGGGTGTGGTAAAGAAGTTAGTCCCGGTAGTGAATAAATTACAGAGAGGGTCTCCACATTTTTAATATGAATGGATGCGGGGGGGGGTAAGGAAGCCAATAAGTTGATTGTCATTATTCTGATAACAATGCAACAATTATTCTTATTAAGAGTAGAGATGGTAGCTTTAGAAGCAAACGTATAATGGTTAAATATCACTATGTTAATGATATGCTTAAAAGAAATGAGATATCTAGATCTTATATGCTAATTAGTGGTATATTGGCCAACCCCTTAACTAAAGATATATTTCTAACATCTCTTTACAAAATATAATACGAGTTTAAAATATGCCTAGAGTTTGAGTGTGGAAATACACTGTTAATTGTTATGAAGTAAAAACTATTGATTATGAAAAAACACATAATAAGTATTAATTACAATTCACTTGCAATTGGAAATGGTATAACTTTGAAAACTATGAAATAGTTGAAGGCAAAACTAGTGTATGGTTCATATGGCCAAATGAGACATAAGTTATTAGTGGCCACTTTCAATTCCAATATTTGCATCCACGAAATGAGGGATTATAAAGATAAACCTTTAAAATAAAAGCAGTTTTACTTTTTTTAAAAGAACAACAAAAAATCTCTCACACAGGTTAATAGCTTTAAAAGAAAGTCAAAACAAGAAATCACTATGTAAACAAATATAATGTTTTTGTTTATACATATGTAATATACACGAAAAAGCAAAAACTTTCGTACTATAATACCTTCTTACGGTAACCGTCTTCAACATCATCTTCATCTTCCTCCTCTATGTTTGCTTCTGTGCTTGTGTCTGGCGACCTGAGGTGCATTCAAAATTCTTCATGCCTTGAGGGGACTGTCCCTAACGAGGTAATTCGGTTACTGAAATTCCTTCCTCGAGATGTTAATTAGTTTTTTTTGTAAGACCATGTTGAATTGAAAATGCAAAAGGTTATGCGCTAATTCACCAGTAATCTCACCATACCTCTATTCATTGCGTACCATTGGCAAAAACAAGCAATGATATCTGACTAAAACCTCCGCTTTTAATCTGGTTGATTTCAGGAGAAGTCCCTGCACGAGCAGAATGGAGCTCTCCACAAGATGGTGAGCCATTTCCACCGTTTAATCTTGCTTAGTTACTTGACACCTCAGTTTCAAAGTAATATTTCTATTATTTTCTCTAAACCATCATCATGAATCACAGATTCAAGAGAAGAAAGAAGAAGTCATTCGTCGTCTATCAGCAAGCTCAGGAGTGGAACACAATCAGGCAGTTGCCTTTTTGTTTAACAGTCACCCACCAGCTGCAGATATTGGGTATGGCTTCTATCATATTTAAACATTGCAAAGAATTCCTGGTGGTAACTAATTTGATGCTTATTGAGCCTGATATACAATGCGGTTCTCGTTTTTCATACTTTGGAATTTCTCACAGTTTTGATGTCTGCGGTTCAGCGATTTTGCTTAGATGTTTAGCCAATCTGAATGCATGTCAGGTTCGATAAAAGTAGCTGTTAATAAGCAAATCTTGGATTGCTAGTTTTGAATTCGAATTGAAACCAAAACCCTATCTGAATCTGATAATGATTCAACTCCAGTTAATGCATGTGAAGATAGTCGTATCTCATGAAGTTGAATCAAAGAATATCTACGCCTACGGGAACCCAACTTTCCTTCTTATGTGCTATTAATATATGATGAGTTTGGGTCTCCTGTTCTTACACTTCGCATACCTTCATTGCTGTAGCTTCATGAAATAGAATAAGAGGATCATGATTTTGTTGGAACATATCAGATGGGAGTGTGGATCCTTAACGTATCCAAGTGCGCTCTAGGTTTCTACATAATGTCTTAAATTCCCTCTGATTTCTGCTTCTCTTCCTCAATTCCTATATTGTTGGTGATCAAATTCTAGTCTTCCGTTTGTTTCAATTGTAGCTATTTTTCTATTTCACTTCACATATTCTCCTCGGTTTCCCCAAGCTCGAACTCGAATGTTGTCCACTTTATATATATATGTGTGTGTGTGTGTGTGTGTGCGTGTGTGTGCTTGCTTTTTATCTTCTGGTAGAGTTTGCATCCTCCACCTTCTCTCTCTAAGTACCTTTCTCAATATGATAATACAGACACACACACACACACACACATATATATATATATATATATATATATATATATATATATATATATATATATATATATATATATATATATATATATATATGTGTGTGTGTGTGTGTGTATAATATATATGTGAAATCAATGTTGCAAATATCACACTATACGACACGATCCAGTAATGTGTTACATTATTACTTAGATGGATAGACAGTCTTGGTACACGTCTCATTTTGACTTATATTTATGTGCGCATATCGTTAAACCTCAAAAATATAAGAAAATATCATAGGATATTATCGCAGCTTATTGTAAGATATTGACTCTAGATTTTTTTATTCTCTTTTAATTATCCAAATTGTTTTTTCTTCTTCGGTAAATGAAGAAATTGATTATTGTACAGTATCGCATGATATAGTATAATAAGTGTATATCAGTACCTTGTAAATGCAAGGTATGATCAAATATTTATAATATTGACTGAAATATCTAGAAACACCGCTGCAAGTGAATACTTTGCTCAACTAAGATACTACCAACTCGTTTCTTTTAATTCACTTGTTGGGCTGATTCGTTATAGGTCGTGTCACAGAATAAGTGAAGAGGCAGGTCAGTCTCCAACCCAACTACTGCAGGCAAAGGACAACCGTGTCATGCTGCCATCGATGCTTCAGCTCATTACTGAGTGAAGAATTTGTCAGTTACCCCCGCATCTTGTTCATCCAACCTGAAGTCTTCGTCCTCGTAACTGTCATTATTGTGAGATTTAGAACTCGCCTTCTCTTTTGTTTTACCATTTCCTGAAATAGATGGAAATAAGGACTGTTTCTCATCGTCGTGATAATCCTTTTTATCATTGGCATAATCTTTAGCTTGTGAAGGCCTTCTTAATCATCAAAAAGATTGTGGGCGTTTGTAATAACGAGTGTGCACCCACTGATAGTTTTGTACATACATGGTGCTCACTAGTTGCTTAGAGTATATATGTGCACCTCCCTCTCTCTCTATAGTATGGTGCTATATATATACATGGTGCTCACTTGTTGCTTATAGTATATATGCGCACCTCTCTCTCTCTCTAATATGGTGCTATATATATATGATTTGCGCTCTCGTACTCAATTATTCTCAATGACTTGTTTTGGATGGTTTCATCATCTTCTACTGTTATTTTAATTTGATATCATTTTCTAGCAATCAAAATCACCATTACAATCATCAAAACCACTTAGAAAACTTAAATAAAGCTAATAACCACTTAGAAAACCTAAATGATATAGGGTTCTTGCATGTCCATCCAAACTCGCATTCTAGCAACCTTCTTCTTGGTGAGGCATTTCATCAAATATCTGCCGAGAATGACGCAAATCCCTATATTTCTCATACATACCTATCAAATCATTTCGCACTTCATGATTAGTCATCTAAAGCTCGTTTATGGATCTCCTGCCCACCAAAATCTCCCATAGACCTGCGCAAGAGTTGAGCAAAAAGGGAAGTGCTCATCATTGGACGATAAGTCCAGTGCCTCCAACCAAAGGTTCCTCACACCCTTTATCATCGTGCTGTTATAGACGGAGAGATAAAGGACATAGGAAAAGATGGTGAAGGAAGGATGGGCTTGAAGGTTGTTGCAGAGAGAGAGATGGGGTGGGACGATGAGATTGTTTTGATGAAAGGTTGGCCCAAGTGCTCCCCTGTAATACCAACGCTCCTCCTTTTCTTCTTGTACGAACCTCCCGGCATCACATTTTTGCACACCTTGATAGATTGAACCATCAAAACGGCTACCAAAACACAGTACCACTATAGGTGAACAAACTCACAAATGTGAGAAAACCCTCCACAGAGAAACACCAACCACCAAGGAGGAAACCTTGGGGCTTTGGGTCCCAAAAATCAAAGAACCCTAACTTCCTACTGGTCTCTTTCGAAGATTGTTCCTTGGAAGGAAAAACCTCCAGATTGGTTTCAGAAGAGGCTTCATCCTGTCCTGTGATTTCTTTAGTGTGAATGGGAAGTCCTCTTTCCCAATCTGTGTGCTTGTTTCATATGAAAATAGATCAACTTTATCCATTCCGCATAGAAGCTGACACTTGCCAAGTAGCTAGCGAACTGCAGCTAAAAGTTTTTCATCGTACTGTTACCCTTTCTCCAGAAGACAAATTCCACCGTCTGGTCAAACAGAAACCTGCCCCATTTGATGGAATTGCATGCATGGCCCCACCTTTTGCCAGGCCCCAAAGAACCACCTTTTCTTCCTGGGTGATTTCTTCCCTTCCGGGGTTTCTTTGGATCCCACCAATACTTTAACCCTCTCCCACCTCATCTGTAACTGTTTAACTACACCTACCATTCTGCTTTCTCTTGGCTCGAAAATCATCTCCCTTCACTCAGAATCTCAAAGAGCATCAGGATGGCTAGGACTGTGAGTACGAGGTAAGGATAACTAGTGCATATGAAAATTTAGTGGGAATACATGCGATATTAGTTCTTCGAAATGCCAAGTCCTTTTTCAGATGAATTAATGTGTAGTTAATGCCTTAACAGTTTATGGAAATTCATTATGGATCTTTGTGTCAGATTCTTGTTCTGCAACGCCCGGTGGTTGCAGATTCCAATTGATGTTTTATGGGTTAATGGTGCTTTCAACACCATGGACGTCAATTTCATTCTAAATTATTATTACATAGGCTCTTGAAATGATTAATGTGGCTTAGATCCAATAGACTTTTCGTGATAGATCATCCAAATCTTTCGAAATGACTTGACCGTGAGAACCAGACGAATCCCTGAACCCTTCTTTGTTTTCTAAAAGCAGTTTTAACTGTCATTGCTGGAAATGGTTGTCAACAAGATCTGACCATGCTTCATGCTGAATGTTGAAGAGCTGCTGAAGATTACATTGTGGCAAGTTGATCAAATTTCTTGTCACTTCGGTCCATTCTATAGCTCAAGTGATTTTGGAGTGCATTCTTGCAATTGAGTCGCTTTAGCGTAAATAAGAAGGTTGATGAAGCATGTATCCTTGCTCATAATAATAGCAGCAAAGGTTGTTGATGGAGTGTCATGGGAGGAAGAGCCCAGACGATTGCATATTTTTATATAGGGATGGGGATATTGACTCAACACTCGATCAAGTTTGAGTTCAGGTACAAAGATAAGATGCCCCGGGGCAATACCCGACCTAATATTTTGCCTTACAGTAACTAATATATATTATATATAGGAGAGAGAATTTGGAAAGATGGAAACCGCTAGTATGGGAATTTAATTTGGAAAATATATATAGAGAGAGAGAGAGATTGAATTCTACCATCACTAATGATTTGCTCATGCCTCTCTTAATACTCTTTCATGAGTGTAATAACATCATCTTATGTATTTTTACAATGGTTAAGCAGGGTGAGCATGGACAAGATCTCATTTTTTTTGTCCCGTACTTAAACAAAGAATAAACCGACACCCACCCTATTAAGATTCCGGCTTGGGCCTAGTAGAAGTATACCCATCCTCAACAATGCCCTGTAATATCCATGTTTTCATGTACAAATGGATTAAGGATGTCAAATTAGAGGCTCACCTTCGAACACAGGACATCCCCCTCAATTGATTGAAAAGTCTAACAAGCAAGGATTATCTAGCATACTGAATGCCTCTTCCTTGCATGAGCAATGGTTTTCATTCAAAAATGTTAATAATTTTGTTGCTTATTTTCGATTCTGAGTAGTTTAATGCTTATATCCGTGAATAATAATGTCCATGGGCTAATAGCTATTTTCTGAAAGTTTTTTTTTTGCTTCGGGTCATCTGGGATGTGCACAAGCGGGTCACATCAATAGCTTCGTTTTGGGTCGGGTATCGATTCAAGTCCGACTAAACTGACGTAGACCCGCGACTTTAATAGGGGTTTCGTTTGCGTGGCTGTTTTTTCGGTTTGGAGCTGTCCTCGTCGGGATCCGTGTCCTTGCTGCCGGCGTTTTGCGTCTCCGAGCGTTCTCCGGCGATAGAAATGACAACGATTGTTGAAACCTCTGAGGAGGATCTCGCCTTTTCTGTCGTCAAATTCACGTCGGAGCTCGCCTGGGCCGATGCTAGACCCGAGGTAAAAACTTCGTTTTTCTTCTTCTCCTCACCTGCTTGTCGCCGCGAATTGCGCAGATTCGTTGTTGATTTCATGCTCGTCGGCGTTATTCCTTTTTTATTTTGTGGTATGGATCAGGATCGACTCCGTCCTCGAAAGTTGTGGTTTTTCGCTGTATGTTTCGGTGTTTCCTATCTGCTGAATTCTATTTTCCTTTCTTTTCGGTGGAAAAGAAGCGAAATGCTCATAGCTAACCATCAGACTGATGTGGTAGATTGCAGAGCAACAGGTGACTAGATTATGCGACGAGGCCCAAGAATTCATGGTGATGGGAAGATGGGTAGATTTGGCTTCTGTCATGCTCACATCTGCTGATCTCATTTTCTCAAGGATTTCAGATAAAGGTTTAAAATTACATTGAACATATATTGATACTTTAATCTTTTGCTAAGCTTGACCAGACAAGTGCTGTTTATTTTGTTGCTAAGTTTGACTCCCATAAGTTTCATTACTGTATGAAGCCTATGTTATTAAAACCAGGATAAAGGAGAGTTTAGGTTGAACTTATCAAGCGTTAGTGGGAAAATAACAGACATGTAATGTATTTAGCAGTATACTGCCACTGGAAATAAATAAGCATGAAACTTTACAGTTAATTATTGAAAACATGTATTCAAGGAGGAAGAAGAAGAGGAGGAGGAGGAAGGAGGAGCAGGAGAAAGAAGTGGCGGCTGGTGACTAAAATTTATCTTTTATATATATACACACATATACATTATATATGTGTGTGCGCGCGTGTACTTTCAAGATATAATGTGTTTTCTGGTATCTTGTCAGTAGCAGGTCTGACTATGATTATCATGAAAAAGCGACTCTACCCTTAATATTGTGTCGGAAAAGTTTAATAGTCTACTTGTGTTTTTGAAAATAGGGTTTCTTAAAACTTCTAATTGATCTCCGGTTTCATCCTTTCCTTGAATTCCTCTTTGTTGTATTGCCATCTGTTTTCTTACGTCCCTATTTGTCCCTTTATTGTTTTGTGAGGGTACTCATATTCAACTGATGAATTACTTAAAATAAAAACGGTCCTGTTACATTTCTTTGATAGTTCTGTTAAAAATGTGGCTGCTGTGATTGTAAAATATGAGAAGTCCATAGCACTCTAGTTTTTTCTATTTTGAAGCATAATTTACTCCTCCAGTATATTACAGAGATTCCGTGCTAAAGTGCGTACTGTTGGGATCACCCGTTGATAGGGTATGTAAAAGGTGGCTGGTGTTGGAGTTCAAGAGACTGTGGAGGATGGGTTCTTTTAGGGCGGAGGTAACGGGTGCTACTGCATGGTAGTCTCTTGTTCATTGGTTTGTTACTTGCAGGTGAGCTACACCACCCTCCTATTCAGATTTTAGGATGCGAACTAATTAAAGGAACTACTTTTGTTGGTGATCAGACTAGCTAGAAACTCTGACTGCTGATGGTTTCAAGTAAAGCTTGTATTTGTTTGGTGCAAACATGCCCTTGCATGCAATCTGAAAAATGTATTTCTGCTTCACAAAGAATGCAAGATGATGTTGGTATTCTCTTTTTTCCTGTGTTTGTTGCCTAATTTAGGCACTTTTCCCCGTTGTCTTGTATCAGACTTAGATTGCTTATTCACTGTTATTCGCAACCTTGTGACGAAGGCTGATTGTCCAGATGAATCATTGGAGATTGCTGACCGGATATGTAGCAAGCTCACACAACAACCAAGTAAAAAGCCTATCTTAACAAGCAAATAAAGAGGGTGAATTAGTACAACCAATTGATAAGCCTGCATTGAGATTGAAAATGTAATTACCCATTTGCCTCTCTCATTTTCTCACGTGCATGTATCAGGATCTTTGACTTCTATCTTACTTTTGGTTCTTCCACCCAGCTTGTTCAACCTGTACAACCTACTGGAGCATCCCTACAGCAGGTTCTTTGTGTACGAAAAGGCCCTTGAAGTTGCTGTCAGGGGGAAGGTTACAGATAGTATCATCCCTTCTTTAAAAAAGATAGTTTCTTGAAAGAATTGGAGGTTGGTCCATTGGAACAACGGAGGCTGTTCTTGAAAATTTCAAATGTCTTGGCAGAAAAATAAAGGGTATCAGTTAGAAAATGTCTTGTGTAGTTACGATGTCATAATTTTCATTTACTGTGTATTCATTTAGTTTTCTTGATTTTCCAGTTCATCGAAGGAGTATTTCTCCTTTTAGACCAAGTACTTGGCAACCTTTTCTAATGAAGATGCACATACAATGAGCCAAGCTAAATCCATAGCAGAAAGAGCCATCTTGGAGTTCGTGAAAGCGAGACGTATTTCAGGTACTTATACATTTGCACTGTATGAGTAACTATGCTTATTGGGAACCATACTATTCTTTGCAATGAAATGTATTGTCTGTCTCTTAACTGTAGAAGTGTTTATTGATTTTAATGATGTCAATATCATATACTATACGTGAGATATCATAGTATTGAGGGGCATAGTGATATGATTAAATCTTTTAAACCATTAACTGCACTTGTTGGTCTGAATCATGTTGTACTTGTCTGGATAGTATGATACAAACGTTACATACATGTACAGTTATTCTTTTAAAGCTCATCTAAACTCTAGAAATGTATGCTCTATTCCCTTTGCATTGTTTGACCCAATCTTGAAACTTAAAGCCTATTGTTTCGGTTTCTTACTTTTGTACTAAACCTTCAGAGAAAAGGAGTGTATGTAGCCAAAAGTGAACATTCGAAAGTATATTTCCCCATATTTGGGACAAAATATATTCTTTTCTTGTGCAACTTAACGCTATAAGTACAAAAATGTTGTGATTTTAACGTAAGGACTAAGGATCACGTAAAGTGCATATCCATAGCCCTCTCAAATGGATTTATGTACAACTTTTACAGCTTTGATTCATTTGGATGCATTTTACTGCCTTACATACTGATAATTGGCAGTGTTAGGTTGAGAATGAGATGATCATATGACAGTGTTGTTTTGGTCTTGTGAAAGTTTCACAACACTAAGCCGAGTTGCTAGTTTTAACTTGCACAATTTTCAGTTAATGACTGCCTGTATTCAGTTTTTGGACTTAAGTTGCTGACCCGGTTGACTGATGCAGCTCAGGTTACTTTATTTGAGTCATTCTTATTTTCAATTTATCAAACCTGGAGTTGGTTTTCTAGAATTTTGTGACATATGTTAAAGTGGCTTTAGAAAATACTAAATGTTTATACTTTTGGGGAATAAGACAAATGACAATGAAATTACCTTTTCATAGGAAACATGTTTTCCTAAAAGAAAAAAGTATTCTATTACTTAAAAAGTGATTAGTATAAAACACAAATTAGTTATTTTGCTTGAGAGAAGGATCCATTGTGTTGTAATGACTTTAAGCTCTTCTCAGGAAAGAATTCAATAGTAAGTACTCAACACCTGCTATTACGTGTATAAAAATGTTAAAAAGGAGAACATGGCATAAGAGCAATGAAATTGAGTGATGAAGAAGGTTTATCTAAGGAAAATACTTCAAGGAGATCTTGAAAGAATTGCTTGAAAATTTGATCGTCTATATTAATAAATATTCTATTATAGTACATTATAGAAGTGGTCCATAGAGGTCTAAGGTGAACAGAAATTTTGATCTTTCACTTAGTGATAGCTTGTGCCTTCGTCTGCCTTATGTGGCGATATTTTTAATCGTGTATCTTTCTTATCCTTTCAGCTGTTGAAGCTTTTCCTAACTTGACGATCGGATGCATATCTGGATTTCCATGGTGCTAATTCTACACTACTGAAAGGCCATGGTGTGGAATTCCTTGCCTTCACACAATTTCAGGGAGTTTGTCTTGTGTCTTACATGATGGTTTTCTCGTCCAAGGTCTTGTTCATGAAGAGTGCATGACCAAGATGCGGTTGACGGCATTAGCGGATCTAAGTTCTGATGGTTCTTCAGAGATACCTTATGCTGTCATCAGGGACACTCTTAATGTGAGTCTCTCTCTCTCTTTCTCTCTCTCACACACACACATAAATATTAGGTCTGGTTCACATACAGAGAAATAGCTCACCTGGCTAAGTTGTCAATTCACAAGTTAAATGTCGTGAATTCAATACCCAGGGATGAATTGGCTTCTGCCTCTCCATTGTGTCAAAAAAGAAAAAGATGAGGTCTGGGTCCAGACTAGTTAGCTGATGGATAAATTTAGGTCATGCAGTTACCCGGAGATGCATGTGGAGATGAACGTCGGTGACCCAAGATTTGCCATTTTCGTTGTTTTTCTCTGTATAGATAAAAAACGAAGGTAGAATTTGGGTCGTTCGAGCTATCAGTGCAAAGTTGCTGGACTGCAAGATGGACAAATGAATGAGATTCTCATTGTGAGGTATGATGATCTGAATGAGCTTTCAGGACAACTGGTTTTGGTTGTAAACCATTCCACTGTGATATTGTGCAGCCGGCACACTGAACGCCTATTTGGATCTTCACAATGGGAAGCTCTTCAGACAAGTCTTGAAGCATGGAGGGTGAGATCGGTGTGGATTTGGTTGCATTAGTAGTGAACTTCCTATTTGCATTCCTCATACCAATTTCCCAAGTGGTGTTATCATAAGCAATAAATTTTTGTATTCTTTGTATCAGAACAATTTGACGAATGCATTGAGGATAAAGAAGTGGCGATCCGTTAAGCAAGCTCCTGTCTGCACGTTGAAATCAAACTTCTGTGATGTAAGGGAACAATGTTCGACAAGTTTTCTGTGAGGGGAGAGAAGTTTTGCATAATCTTGTAGTAAAATTAAACATTTGTATCATCGAATTCCTCCGAGGGAAAAAAGTATGAAATTATGGTTTTGAATTCTTGTGCAGATGCCATTCCTTTTATTTATGAAAGAAACAATTCTTTTTGGACTGAGCCAGCTTGAGTCCAGGTGCGCCACCAAAATGAGCTTTTGCACCAATATCTTTCCAGTTACATCCGATGATACCAACAAATGACCCACGGAAGGAAAGGAACTGAAATCAACTTGGGGTGTAACTAAGCCCAAATGAGACTTGGAGTAGAAACTGTAAAACAGATTAAAGGCCCACTAATCCTGCCTTTGTATATACAATAATCAGAGCTTATGAACAAGTAAACATGAGAATTATTTTAAGTAGAATGTGTAGCAGGTAGTTTATGTCCTCAACACTTTCAATCGGAGGAATTTGTATTAGGTGCCTGCAGTTGCCTACTCACCAGTGCGGTATAAATGCCATTTTTACTAAGCAGCTCACCATGTGTACCGCTTTCAACTATCTCACCATCGGCGACAACGGCAACAGTATCTGCGGTTTTTACTGTTGAAAGCCTGTGTGCTATCACAAGTACTGTTCTTCCCTTCATTAAGGAATCCATAGCATCCTACAATCAACCAAAACAATATACAAGAAATCCAATCATAATGTACAGAAATTTCTGGGTCTTCACATTCAGAGATATGTGTCTCAACACTAATGACACTTCCACAATTGTATTTGACCATGGAGGGAATTTCTGCTTTTGACGCAAAAAGGCACTGAATTTTAGAGATGCAGGATTATTTCAGAAGTTCAGTCAAAATAAAATTAGGGTATCAGAGGAAACGGGTGGTGATGGAATCACAGATTGTAAAATGTGATTCTATCCAGTAGTAGCATGTCCTGCTTTTTCTACGCTGATGCTTCAATTTGCTAATTTTGGAGGTCCACGTAAACAGCAAAGTATTACTTTCAAGCTGACAAGTGTGGAACTTGTGGTGTCACGAACTAAGTCTTCTGAATGCTTGCCACGACACTGCTAATTAGTAGGTTCTCCGGACTTGTTTTAGCACACTGTGGTGGAGTTTGGAATGAAACTAGTAAGAACTTTCAGCTCATATCTTACCTGAACCAGGAACTCACTCTCAGCATCTAGTGCGCTTGTTGCTTCATCCAATAAGAGTATCTTTGGATTCACCAACAATGCTCTTGCTATTGCTATCCTCTGCTTCTGCCCTCCGGATAACCTTACACCGCGTTCTCCAACATAGGTTTTGTATTTGTCAGGAAAATTTGATACGAAATCATGCGCATTAGCCAATTTCTGCAGCTAACATAATGTTAAGGAGCAAAACTGTGAGACACAAAAGCAATAGGTTTTGATACATTACCGCTGCATTTTCAATTTCGCCACTGCTCGCTTTTCCACCAAGGCCATACGCTATGTTTTCCTCTATAGAGCAATTAAAGAGCACTGGCTCCTGGCTCACTATGCTGACCTGCATGATTTGGAGAGAAGCATCACGTTTCCGAAAATCCCTCATAATCCTTACTGTATACTAGGCGCTCGAACCTGTCGCTTGTTTTACACCCTCTAGGCATGAAATACAAGCATATTTCTAGGTAGGTTTTCAGCTTCTCTGTACAGTATAGATTGTACTTTTAAGTGTGAAACCAACTGCAAGCATAATAAAATCAAGACAATCCAAAAAAGATATGTACAAAGGGAAATTACAACTAGCTTAACAACACCAAGTAAACCTTTTTCTTTCTATTAGTAACTCATCACCAAGTATCACCTTTTGAGGAATTGAAACAACCCAGCATGAACATCCAAGGCCAAGATTCTCGGCTCAAGGCTACGCAAGGCAGCAGCTTGCAGTGGGTGTAGCGCCTATGGGAGTAAACCCTGATTAACTGTCTAGCAGCCAGAGCCCTTTCCATTAGACTAAACCACATCCAGTGACGAGGAAAACTCCTAAAGCACCAAAATTGAGTAATTACACACTTTCTTTTTACAGTTTTTGCTTCAGAGAATACATTGCACGAATTTATTTTAAAGGTCTTTTCAATCTCAAAATGTTCAAGTATTCAGGCCCCACCATCATCGCAGGTATCCCTTGGGAAGATCTTCATGCCAACACATGAAAATAGGGAAAACTTGTGTCGTTAGAGGCTATTTCATGTAAAATCCCAACTTTGATCGAGTATAGAAGTTAGCACATCCTTGATTTTAGTAAATGCTTGAAACATCAAAATCATTTAGGGAAGGTTATTCGCTGCATGTGTACCTGCCTGTGAAGATGCTCATGTGATGTTTCTACCAATGAAACCCCATTCAACAAAATCTTCCCCTTCAGTGGATCATAAAATCTTTCAATCAAATTTGCAATCGTAGTCTACAGAAAAAACATGCAAACTTGGCTCAATACTGAGAATGCCTCCACTGCTTTAGTAATTGATAACAAAATAAATATCATGAAATCAAGAATAGTTATCTTACCTTTCCCCCACCACTTGGGCCTACAAGAGCAACCTTGGAACCAGCACGCAGTTTAAGTGTAATTCCCTGTAATTAGGACGCATATACCGGATGAAACTATTTGGGCCTTGTGTTAGCAATACAATTTGTACCACGTTCCTATTCTATGGTAAGTGTACACATAGAAGAAAATCATGTAAAACTGTAAAAAAAGAAATCAGAAAATATAGCTGAGAAAACTGATTAAATGAGGAAACCATGGAAGCCAATCAGGAACAAGAGAAACATTCACGATCCTTACAAATTATGAACATAAAATATCATAAATTGTAGCATTGTCCTGAAAATCATTCACATGGGCACGCAGATAAGAGAAACATCAACCGGTTAGCAATATGACATTTATTCATATCCCTAATGACAAACAAGAAAATGTTTGTATCTTTTATGAGAACACCATTGCCCTTTACATGCAAACAATTGATAACAGGAAGTTTTCAGCTTCAAAAAATTGGCAGAAGCAGTTCCCTTCTTCAAATTGCATATAGTATTGCCATAAATTGCACACACTATTGTCACTACAGTTCCTATAGAAGCTCTCTCATGCGCTAGAATGCCACATATTCGCTTTAGTCACCTGCTACTTAAGTTCACATAAGTGCATCGTACTTTATGAAGTTATAAATTGTATTGATCTTCGGGGCCCTCTGAATTAACTTCGATATAAAATCAGCTTTTACAACTCCGCCCATGTAAGGGATCACCCTTGCATTGCCGGTCCCAAGCCCGGATAAAGGAGGAGGGTTGTGTTAGGCTTCCGACAGCCACATAAAACTTCGTCGGATTTTTACAACATGGATTACAAAAATTATGAGCATTGCTTTGGGGCGTCCCCGCCTAGCAACGTACTGCAGAGCCCGATAGTAAGAAGTAAGCAAGGGCCACTACATTTTTGCCCGAATGTAGTGAATCAATTGCAGAGAGGGTTCTCACATCATGGACGGGTGTGGGTAAAGAAGTTAGTCCCGCTATATTGCCGCCCGAATGTAGTAAAAAAATTTCAGAAAGGGTCTCCGCATTTTGATTATGGACAGATGTGGGGGGTAAGAAAGCTAGTCCTAGATAATAAGATTCGTATTGGTTCTTGGAATATCGAACATTATCGGGTAAGCTAATGGAGGTGGTAGATACTATGATTCGGAGAAAGATTCATATTCAATGTTTGTAAGAGACAAAATGGGTTAGAGAAAAAGCAAAGGAGATAGAGGATACATGTTTTAAATTATGGTACTCAGGTAAAGAAAAGGCTCGAAACGGAGTTGGTATTATCATAAATAAAGATTTAAAGGAGAATGTAGTAGACATACAACGATATGGTGACCGAATCATGACGTTGAAATTAGTGTTAGGAGCAGAGGTTTTGAATATAGTTTGTGCTTACGCACCCCAAGTAGGACTAGAAGATAGTATAAAGACAGTTTTTTGGGAAGAGTTAGATAAGGTGTTTCAAAAGATTCCACAAAGGGAGATGATTTGTTTGGGAGGAGATTTAAATGGACATGTCGATAAAGAGGCATTAGGATATCAAGGGATTCATGGAAACTTTGGTTTTGGGGATATAAACGAGGAAGGTAGGGAGATTTTAAATTTTGCTATGTCATTTGATCTCTTTATAGTCAATACAATCTTCAAAAAACGAGATGAACATTTAATTACTTATAAGAGTGGCTTATCACAAACACAAATTGATTACTTTATTTGTAGAAAAAAAGATAGAGCATGTTGTAAAGATTGTAAGGTAATTCCAGGAGAAAGCTTAACCACCCAACATCGACTTTTAGTTATGGATTTACAAATAAAAAAATAGACAAAGAAGAAAAGAGTGCATCGAGCTATTCGGACTAAATGGTGGAACCTCAAAAGCGAGAAAAAAGATATATTTAAACAGAAAGTCCTTCAAGGAGATTTTTGGAATTATGTTGGCACACCCTGTGATATGTGGAACGATATGGCTATAAATATTAGGAAAGTGGCGAAAGATGTGTTAGGGGTATCTAAGGGAGGTGTACCGGCACAAAAAGAAGCTTGGTGGTGGAGTGAAGTAGTACAAAATAAAATCAAGGTAAAGAGGGCATGTTATAAATTATATTATGCTAAGAAAACTAGTGAAACTTTAGAAGCTTATAAGAAAGTAAAGAAAGAAGCGAAAAAGGCCGTGAGTGAAGCAAAAACTAAAATTTGGGAGGACTTATATAAAAAACTCAATTCAAAAGAGGGTGAAAGAGATATTTTTAAGATAGCTAGGGCTAGAGATAAGAAAACTAAAGATCTTAATTATGTTAGATGCATCAATGACGAGGAAGAAAAAATTCTAGTGGCAAATGATAATATAAGAAATAGATGGAAAAACTATTTCTATAAGCTTTTTAATGAAAATAAAGATGTTAGTATTAGCTTACGAGAGTTAGCCAAATCAAAAAAGTATATAAACCACGATTTCTACCGACGTATTCAAAAGAATGAAGTCAAAGAGACTCTTAAACATATGAAGAGTGGTAAATCGGTAGGACTAGATAATATTTCTATAGAAGTTTGGAAAATACTAGGAGAAATAGGAATCACTTGGCTCACAAGACTATTTAATGAAATATGGAAAAACCAAAAGATACCCGAGGAATGGAGAGCAAGTACACTTATACCCATATATAAGAACAAGGGAGACATTCAAAATTGTGCGAATTATCGAGGTATCAAGTTAATGAGTCATACTATGAAATTATGGGAAAGAATTATCGAACATAGGTTAAGACAAGTATCAAGTACAACAGAGAACCAATTTGGATTTATGCCAGGCAGATCTACTATTGAAGCGATTCACCTTTTGAGACGTCTTATGGAACATTTTAAAGCAAAAAAGAAAGACCTTCACATGATATTTATTGATCTAGAAAAAGCTTATGATAGGGTACCGAGGGAGGTTCTTTGGAGAACTTTGGAAAAAAGAGGTATCCCATTGACATATATTAACATTATAAGAGACATGCAAAAACATGTGTGAGGACTCATGAAGGAATGACAGACTTCTTTGAAGTTAATATTGGGTTACATCAAGGATCAACTTTAAGTCCATACTTATTTATAATGGTGATGGATGAGTTAACAAAACATATTCAAGATGAAGTACCTTCGTGTATGTTATTTGCATATGGCATTGTATTAGTGGAGGAGTCTAAGGAAAAAGTTAATAGAAAATTGGAACTATGAAGAGAAACATTAGAAAGCAAAGGCTTCCGACTTAGTAGAACAAAGACAGAATATATGGAATGTAAGTTTGATCATTTGGTTACCTCAGAGGACATAGAAATTAAAATTGGCACACATTGCATCCCCCAAAAGGAAAGTTTTAAATACCTAGGGTCACTTTTTCAGAGTGAGGGAAGAATTGATAGAGATGTATAGAAAGTATAGAAAGAAGATCAAAAGAAGAACATGTAAGAAGGTATGAAAAAATAGATTTCGAAAGTATTAAAAGAGTTAGAGGACAACCACAAAAGTGTTGGAAGAAAACAATAAAGAATGATCTAGCTTATTGTGAGTTAACTGCTAACATGGCACATGATAGGGATCTGTGGAAACAAAGAATCCATGTAGCTGACCCGATCTAGTATGGGAAAAGGCTTAGTTGTTGTAGTTGTTGTTTGTATAAAATCAGCTTTTACAACTAAGTTTCAGTTCTATTCACATAAATAACTCTTAAGGACTAGAATCTTAGGAACTATTTTGAAACTCCGAATGAATTGCCCAATATAATTACAGTGACGTACTGCTCAGCACTTTCGTGTTCTATGTGGAAACCTTAGTGTCCATGGAATCAGATCAAATCTCAAGCAGGATTAAGAAGCCATATCCTTGAATATGGAACTCTTAGGAAATGGAGATGGCAAGGAATAAGTCGGCGCTCTGCATGGTTAAAGAACAGCAAGAAGAGTTGCTTCACCAATTTGCTTGGTTTCCTTTTAACCCTTAGAATTCCTTGCACCCTAAGTCCTACAAAAGATAAAATCTCATAAAAACTAATGAGAGGTAAGAAGACTTCTCCATTGTATAAACACCTCCACAGAGACTATTTACCCTCCAGAGGCTCATTTAAATTTCAGAACTGCTACGATATTAAGACTCACTAATAGACAACCTTTGAAAAACACTTGCAGCAATATTAAGACTCAACAATGAACACAACCTTCGACAAACACCTATTCGCATGCAGGTTACTTGAAACATTTACTCCACCACCAGATGTGTGCAGTCTCTATTGGTCTCACGTATCAAGACCCTTGGAGTCCTACATGTCTATAAAGATTAAGCTTCGCATGCCCTTGATGACCAGTATTGAGACATCATTACTTGTTAGAATTTGCAGTTAAAATGAGGTGACCATAGTTAAAACATTCATATGCAACCTCAGGTTACCATCACTTGCACATACATCTAGGTCAGTAGTTGATAACGGAACGGTAAATAAATACAGTGTTTCCTGAATTTACATCGTATGAACAAGGGTGAATTGAGGAAAGGAAGGAAATGTTGCCTTAGGAAACCCTTATACATACAATATCCGGTTGATAATCAGGTAGGAGATGTATAATCCTCATCAGTATGTTTACGCAGTATGACCAAGGGAAATGCTTAAATCCGGTGGGTTTTATTAGGAACTAGGGCATGGATTTGGAACAAGGGTCACATGAACCCAAGTAAAAACTTTTCAAGTAAAGGAGATGAGAAATATCAATGATACCAATGTTGTAAATATTGCATTAGTCGCTGTATCACACAGGGAAACGATATGCATATATTATATAGCACACATGCATTTGTCAAAATTACTTAAAAATCATTAAAAATAAAAAAACATCAGAAAAATGAAACAATTTTGAAGAATTTCATGCAATATATACATGCACAAAAGATAGGCCTATCTTAATAAAAGAAAAGTTGTATTGAAGTTTTAAACTACTACAGTTTGAGAGAGTCATAAATTCTCAAAGTTTCAAACTTAAAAATATATAAAACATAAACAAATAGTTATTTTCCTTATTCTTATTCTTGTGCTTCTTTTAAAATTCCTGTGGCACCTGATGCTCCATGTTCTTCTCTTGGCGCTAGTATTATCTTCTATTTGTATTAGTATTTGTGTGTTGTGGATGTTAATGTAATAGGGGCACGGGCCATTAGGGCCCGTGCAACCCTTGTTTGATAACAAGGACCAGGGCCAAGGCCACACTGGCCCTGGCCATTAGCCGTTGAGCACAGCCCAACGGCTAGTGCTGACCAGCCAGCAGTAGTCCCTTGTCTTATCCTTTTTGCTTCATTTTGTTCACATATGTAATGCCTATAAATGGGCCATTCAATCCTCAATAAAAGTATGCAGTCTAGCACTGCTTCTTGACGTGTTTTGTATATGCTTCCGCTCTTGTTTGTTATTCTTGAAGATCGACATTCGTGATTGAATGTCATTTGACTCTTGGCGACTTGGTGAACTAGATTCGTGCAATATCAACCTTCGTTCATTGACGAATCTTTACATGGTATCAGAGCATCGGATTGAAGAAATTGAGTGCATTGGAAAGTGTGCCGCAAGTGCGAAAGTTGAAGAATTACATCAAACTTGAGATTAGTCCAAAATCTTCATTTTTGCACAAAAATGGAAGGTAAAAATGAGTCCTTTAGATGTATTCTAGACCGGAAATATTATCAAAGTTGGGCTAGAACAATCAAAAAATATTTTTAATCGAAAGATTTTTTGGATTACATTGATGGAACCATAAAGGAACCAATTTTGAACGTTGATGGCTTAGATGATGATGAAATCATGAAAGCACATGAAAAATACAAGATAGATTTAAAATTATGGGAAAAGATGAATGTAAAAATCACATGGATTATTCGTCATGTGGATGATAAACTTAGAAATAGGATTAGTGCTTTTGAAAATGCGTTTGAAACTTGGGAATATTTGAAAAAGCTTCATTCTCAAGACGATTTTGTTTTTCAAATCGATCTAATGGAAAGAATGATTATGCTCAAACAAGGGAATCTAAGCATTAGGGACTATCATAATGAATTTTCAGAACTATGGACTCAATTAAGAAGTTTTGACAAATTTGGAAAACTTCACAAATTAGACGAATTTCAAGAATTTTTGGACAATCAATATTTTTTCTTGTTTATGCGTGGTTTAAGAGACGAATTTGAAAACATTAGATCAAACATTATACATAGAAAACCTAGACCTAGAGGGGATACCTTTTTAGCCGATCTTGTTATGGAAGAAACAAGATTAAAGAATATGCATGCGGCCAAAAAAGTCGTGCTTGCCACATCAAGACCCAGAGCAAACTTGAAGACTTACAAGCCTCCACATGCCAAGAACAATGAAAGTACGACCAAGAAGCTCACGAGACCATGGTCCAACAAGGATACTATTTGTCATTATTGTAAGGAAAGTGGACACATTAAAACCACTTGTCCCCTACTTCGGAAAAGGGGCGGAAACGTGGGAGTCATGGAAGAATGAGGTGTCTTTCCCAACAACATCAAAGCTTACATAGAAGAGACTTTTAAAGAAAAAGCAAGCATCTCCAGGAATGCTCTATCTACTTCTCAAGGTATGTCTTGGTTTATAGATTCTGGTGCATCTTTTCATATGAAACATAGTAAAGATGCTTTGATTGATTCTTGTGAGATTTTTGGAAAACATGTATTTACGGCCGATGGAACAAAACTCCAAATCAAAAAGGTTGGAAATTTTGAAAAATAAAACTTTAAAATTCAAAATGTGAACCTAGTACCCAAACTTAATTTGAACTTGCTTTCGATTGTACAAATATGTGATAATGATTGTATAGTCACTTTCTCATCTAAACATTGTGTGGTGCAGGATCACCTATCAAAGAAGGTGATTGCTACAAGTTTTTTTCAAATTTGCTTCAATAAATTTTTGAAATTCATTAGATATATATTCTCCTCCCGAATCAGATCTAAAAATAAAGAAGATCAAAAGAAGAACCTGTAAGAAAGTTAGAAAAACTAAATTTGGAAAGTATTAAAAGAGGTAGAGGACGACCACAAAAGTGTTGGAAAGAAACAATAAAGAATGATCTAGCTTATTGGGAGTTAACTGCTAACATGGCACACGATAGGGATCTGTGGAAACAAAGAATCCATGTAGCGGTCCCCGTCTAGTATGGGAAAAGGCTTAGTAGTAGTTGTTGTTGTTGATATTTATTATGAGACCAAACCCTTGAAAAACTCTGAATCTTTGTTACCTCAAGATTTCTTTGTCTTAGATGAAGATGAGTATGCCTCGGAAGATCATCAATCTATTCAAGAAAACTCTGTTGAAGACAACAACACTTCACACACACCTGTTGATACTCATTCAATTGTAGAACCCTTCCCCTCATATTATACAAGATGTCATAGAGAAACTATTGATAATCATATAGAATCTGATAATACGAGATTAGAACCCAGGACCTCACGACCTCCCCAGCGATTTGTGTCCTATGAATCTTTTGAACCACAACGAAAGAATTTGATTGCCACTCTTCGTCAAGTTAAGGAACCTAGGTTCTATCATCAAGCTAAAGGCATTCCAGAATGGGAAGATGCTATGACAGATGAACTCAATGCACTAAACAAGACTCAGACATGGATAATTACGCCTATACCAAAGGACAAGAAAATCATTGGATGTCGATGGGTATATAAAATCAAAACTCATAGCAATGGTCACATTGAGAGATACAAGGCTAGACTAGTTGCTAAAGGTTATGCCCAAGAATATGGAATTGACTATGATGAAACTTTTGCCCCAGTAGCTAGAATGACTACGATTAGAATCCTCATAACCATTAGTGTCATTAAACAATGGAATATATACCAACTTGACGTCAAGAATGCCTTTTTGAACGGCTACTTGAATGAAGAAGTCTACATGAGTCCTCCTCCTAGTCATGCTCTTAAATTGCGAAAGGCTTTATATGGTCTGAAACAAGCTCCTAAAGCTTGGTTTGACCGATTTGAAAAATTCATGCATTTGCATAATTTTGTAACTTGCTATACTGATACTGCATTGTTTGTACGAAAAACAACATCTGGTATTGTGATCTTGCTTTTATATGTAGATGACATGATCATCACAGGAAGTGATGAAGCAGGAATTGCTGAAGTTAAACTTAACCTTCATCATGAATTTGATATGAAAGACTTGGGCTTGCTGAATTACTTTTTAGGTATTGAGATAACCAAAAGTAAGTGTGGATACTTTATGTCTCAAACAAAGTTTGCTAATGATATTATTGATAAATATGGTCTTACAGATACTAAGGTGGTTGACACACCGGAAGTTCTAGGCACCAAACTACGCTCTACTGATGGTGAGAAATTAGATGACCCCACCCCTTATCACCAGCTCATAGGTACACTTACTTACCTCACCATTACTAGACCATATATTTCTCATTCAGTACACACAGCAAGTCAATTTCAACAGGCACCCACTTCTGTTCATATGAGTGTTGTCTTGCGCATTATTCGATATATTAGAAACACTGCCCACAAGAGGGTCCTCTTAACTTCTTCATCTTTTGATTTGTCTGTACATACGGATGCTGATTGGGTTGGAGATGTCAATGATAGACACTCTACGACTAATTTTTGTGTGTTTTTAGGTGAATCTCTTATTTCTTGGAAGTGTAAAAAACAACATAAGGTGTCCCTCTCATCCAGGGAAGCCGAATATCGAGCCATAGCTACGGCTACGATGGAGATCTCTTGGACCACAACCATTTTAGCAGACATGAGAGTCACTGTACAACATCCTGCCATCATGTATTGTGACAACAAAAGCGTCATGTACATTGCCTCCAACAACACTTTTCATGAGAGGACAAAGCATATCGAAATGGATTGCCACTTTGTTCATGAAGAGTGTCTCAATAAGCAGATTTCGCTTTGTTATGTTACATCTGAGATGCAACTAGCAGACTTCTTCACCAAATCTCTTTCAGCTCCTCGATTTTAGTTTCTACTAGACAAACTTTTAGTGTATACCCCGTAAAGTTTGAGGGGGGTGTTAATGTAATAGGGGTACGGGCCATTAGGGCCCATGCAACCCTTGTTTGATAACAAAGACCAAGGCCAGGGCCATTAACCGTTGAGCACAGCCCAACGGCTAGTGCTGGCCAGCCAGCACTAGTCCCTTGTCTTCTCCTTTTTGTTTCATTTTGTTCACATATGTAATGCCTATAAATAGGCCATTCAATCCTCAATAAAAGTATGCAGTCTGGCACTGCTTCTTGACATGTTTTGTATATGCTTCCGCTCTTGTTTGTTATTCTTGAAGATCGACATTCGTGATTGAATATCATTTGACTCTTGGCGACTTGGTGAACTAGATTCGTGCAATATCAACCTTCGTTCATTGACGAATCTTTAAAGTGGAGGCATAGTAGAGCAAGGCCATACATTCATTCCAGTTCCAAATAGATTATGTTTTACATGGTACACATGATATGTCCATAAAAATTGCATCCCATCACCATTTTCTCTCTGAGTTGTTCCCAATCTTTCTGATGACTATCTCAATCAAACGGGGATCCTATGATACAAGAAATTTAAGACTTTAAGCTTTAAAGCAGAGAGCAAGGGTTCTCTTAGGAAGAGGAAGGGCCAGGAATGCCTAAGGTGGTGTTAGGGTTTTAAAACCAATGTTATAAAAATCGTGTCATACCATACGATATGATACGATTTATCGAGTATCATACTAGTATATGGTACGAAATAGGATCACGTATCGCAATAAGTGATTTATCGTATCGTACAATATCGTATGATATGGGGTTGTATCGTACTATATCGTATGAATCAATGTTGATTTCTCTAGTATAAAATCTAAAGCTGTGAAAATCATTTATGCTGCTTCTCAAACCCTTTTTCATATCATTCTTTTACTCTCAGATCCTCTTCTTATCCTTGTTTTTATCCGAAGTTGTGAAAATACTGATATTCTTTATGATTGGGTCGAAGAGGAGGAGCCCCTATCAATTTAGAGGATGAAAGCTGGAGGATACTCCATGCCGAAGCAGAACTTCGAGTTGGAGATAGATAATAAAAATGAAGGTGATGGGCATATCCAATTGTGGAGGAGGAAGAGGGAGGAGATGATGATGATGATGATGATGATGGTGATGGTGGTGATCCTGACTATGTTGATTATGATCCATATTGTGGATGATTGTAATTTATTTTAACTTTTATTGTAACTTTGTAACGTTCTTTTGATATTTAATCTCTTGATGATGGTAAGTTGTAACTTTGTTATTTATTAATTAAAGTTAAACTCCAAAGATACTATTCAATATTTATGTTATGATATGGATGCTGGATGCTTATTCATTATGAGATGTTTTGTTATGGTATGGATGTTTTTTCTTTGTGTTATATATGTTTTGTTTATTAATTTTAATTTTTGCATTTTTTGTATTTTTATATATTTTTATTTTTTAATACAAAAATAAAAATTTACATTGTATCATACCGTACAATACAATACAGTATGATACAGGTGTATTGGTACCCATTGTGATACGGACACCGATACGGCTTTTACAATATTGTTTGAAACAACCTCAGTCCATGGAAGTTGAGAAACACGGCCTCTAAAAAATCAACACTGTACCATACTATACACCCTAGGATACAACCTGATAAATGGTAAATTATGATTCAGGTACCAATATAGTTCCGAGAGGCCCTTCACTCTCAAAGCAAAGGAGGACCCTAGCAGTGGCTAGTTCATCGGTTTTCTATGATCTAAGGAGCGGCCTGACATTACCAGTGAGCATATTAGATCCATTCTGCTTTAATTTCTTTGTTCTCTGATTCACATAGGCTTGCCCTAGAGTAACACGTTGACTATTCTGTGTTGGCATGATCAAGAATGTTTAAATTACTAAAATCACATGACACTGTTAGAAAATCATGACAATTTACACTGACAATACACTGTTAAAAGCGAAACCAGTAGGTAGCAGCTTAATGTAAAAAGAAATTGGAAAATGTTTGGTAGAAAAACAAAAGCCTATATTAGGATAAGTTAGACTCGATCAACCATTGCCACTCTAATTTAGCAAGAGAAAGATTCTCAATACACCGGCACATTCTTTAACACATTGTTTTACCACGGAAGAAGATTCTTTGTAAAAAAAGAAATACAGGAGAACATTCATTGATTAAACTATTCTACAAATGAAACCACCTCTGTCAGAAGTATTACCCGCAGCACCATATGATTAGGACGAGAAGGATAAGCAAACCATACATCATCTATTTCCAGATCTCCATTTTGACCTCTAGAAGCATAACGAGAATGTGCAAGATTCTGTGTCAAACTTTCAGAATTTAAATATGCTTAATGCATAGTATCTCTATAAAATTCATTCAAATCAGACATATAATTTTATATTCCTCGCAAAGAATGGTACAGAAAATGTCACCAACCCCACTGGACACTTATTTCCTGATTTTGGCATAGAGGAAACACGATCCAAAAGTTGGAAAACTCTCCTACTTGCTCCAGCAGCTTTCATTGCAGTAGTATACAAGCCAGACAGGGAAGCCACAGAGGAACCAACTGCAAATAATTATATAAGAGATGTTGGCACTAAACAATGGTGACAAAGTAAAATTTAATTAGCTCGTGCTTTCCAGTTGTTGGTTAGAAGAGAATGACATAACATGGAAAAATTTGTGCAACTCATCTGTGCCCTGACATGGTTACTTACGGACAAAAGTAAACCAGCCTAAAACACCAATCAATAGCCAATATCCTGTGCCCAAAGACAATCTCATGTAGACACAGGAAAGTGGTCAAAACAGCAAGGAGAAATAGATTGGTCTCAGGTACATTTGGACCTGATTTCATCTCCATGCTATAGATGTTTTAGTTCTGTAGCATAACTTATAGAAAATGTTTCAACTCGTGTCACTTTTATAAAAAATGATAGCACGATATTCATGTGGTTGGAATGGAGAAACGTTTCCAAGAGATGAGGCATCTGTTCTATATAAAAGTCGGCCATTCTTGACAGTATCAAGCTGGACCGCCTTCTTCTTGACCTCACCAAAAGAACTTCCACCAAAATGTATGAAACTCCAAAAGAGGCCTATTTCAAGCTGTCAGACAGGTCAACTTTACATACTGATAACAGAAGAGGAAAATCCTTAAACATGCCTGTGAGGCTGTAAAGAATAAATGACGTCAAATCACCAGCAGTCATGGATCCATTAATGGTCAGGTTAGCTCCATAAATAACAACAACAATAACAGATAATGTTGACGCTGCATTCAGTCCTCCAGAAAAAAGTCCTATAACCACCTGCAGCACAAAATCATGGAGAACTTAGACATTTTTCATATTATGGAAGTCATGAATGAGTGAGTGGAACTCACTGCTTGTTTTAGTCCAAGTTTCAGTGTTTCATCCACTTTGTCTGAGTATCTTGAAATTTCATATTCCTCCTGGGCAAAGGACCTCACTGTGCGTATGGCCCCAAAAGACTCCTACAGATATTTGCACAAAAACAAGAGATCGGACCCCAACTTCAACCAGTAACCTAAAGTGCATGAAATACATTAATAACAAGAACACCACGACTTACAGCTATTTATCCTGGAGTTAGGTGTCATATCACATTCAAGATACATCAACCTCGTTGAACATTTGTGATACATTTAAATCTAGTTCTAGGCAAGCTTAGTTTAACAGTTAACACTAGATGCACTAAACTTGGTGAAATCACTCGAAAACCATTTGAAATTAAAAAGATGCATACTAGGAAAGAGGGTCACATTTGCTTTGTGGAAACAAACATTAGTGTCTTCAAACAAAGTACTTTATTTCCTTCCTATCTCTCAAGGAAAAAGGACCTTTTAGACCTCAAAAATGAACTAGACATTTACAGATCCTTTAATCAAATAATTGTTAGTTTGAAGTATTCATATTCGATACTTGTTATTGCAGAACCTATAACAGAGTTGGACAGTAGCTACTTTCTGGACACAGGTGTAGTGGACTATTGATTTGATGGTCCACCTCCAAACATGGTTCTTCAGGAACCATGTATCAAGAAAAAATCCTGTAAATATTAGTCACTGAGATCATTATGAAGAATCAATTCCACGATAACCCTTCCTTGGTGACTTGGAAATTGGGAGAACGCATTTCTGGGTCAAAAGAATATGCGATATGCTCATGCTACAATCCGATTTAGAAAAAGGAAGCTAGTATAAAATATAGAAAGAAACCTCCACAATTGAAGCAGCTAATGCAGCTGCAGCTTGAGTCTTATGGGAAATTTCACGAAGGTAGCGCCCAAATTTCCTTACAGCAACTGAAATAGCTGGCACAGCAGCCAGTGCAAGCACTAAGAATAAGAATAACCAACATCAAAATATTAGATAGAATATACAAAGCATTTCTGAACTATGTAAGATATTTTGCACTTCTCACCAGTGCTCATGAAAGGATTATAAGACCCAAATGTTTCTTATGTTTCCACAAAACATAACTGGTAGCTAATGTCAGTACAATTACCAGAGATTACATCATTTCTTTGGAATTTCATTCACTGAAATGAAACCAGTGGCAGATCACGTAGAGACCAGACAGGGCGACCACCACACCTGGATTTGGGGGGAAAAAACTTACCAGGAAGCTGGAAATTTGAAATTTTATAAGGCCCACCCCGTCTAAACCTGAAAACTGCCCCACCTAAATTTTCAAAACCATTCGCAGGCAGATTGTGAACTTTAAAACTATAACCATTTGAACGTAAACTTTGTAAATATCTTTGGGTCTGAATCATCTTATTTGTAAATATCCATTTTTGTTAAATATTTACCCAAATCAATATCATTAGGGTTCAGTAGATACACCATTCTTTCTTATCTCACTTTGGTCGCAGTTTCAAACAATGACGAGATGGGATGCTGCACAAAGAGGCCTAAGTGTGAAGGCAGGCAGTGGTATCGTTTCTTCTGGATGTTAGTTCTCTGTTAGTTCCTAATAAATGTGTTTCTTGGGGTGTATATAGATTTCTTAATTTTTCTATTCATGTCCAAATTTCATGTAGATTTTCTTATTCATTATGTGTGTGATTAGGTTAGATGTAGATTCTACTGAGTTTCCCTGTATTATTGAACCTTTTATGACTTTCAGTAGTTTGTGTGGTCTGTTCACCATGCTATTTAGTAGTGTTAGTTCACTGTGTTATTGAACTTCGGTAGCCATCTGCATCAATTTGTGTTAGCTGGTCCATATCAACCCCTTTTATCTGTCACATATTAGATAGTTTTGAAGTGAAGGTTGACCACATTGGCAGCAGCTTTGGGAGTGTGCTGACTGTAGGCCTTTCACTACTTGGAATTGTGGATGTTGGGTGATCCTTTGGAGAGGTGCTACTTGCATTAAGATTCTATGTTTGCAAGTCAAAGTTCTTGTTTGAATTGTGGACGTGTGTAACTAAAACTCTTCTTTTTGGACACTTGTAACTAAAGTTCTTACTTTAAATCTTCATCTTGTAAGTTACTTCTAAGTAGTTTCAGATTTTAAATTTTTTAATGCTGGAACACAAGCGTGTGACCCACATATATTCTTTTTTATGCTTCTAAGCTTCTTGTTACTCCAATGATCGTTGCTTAGATATGTTTTGTTCATCCGTGGGCTTAAAAAGGCATTGGAAATGACTGGCATGCTTGTAATATTTCTTCTTTCTTTGGATGTATTTTTTTCTTTTACATGCTGTTTCTGTATTATAATATTTGCCCCACTTGAAATTATTTTCTAGATCTGCCACTGAGTGAAACAAAGTAATCATTCAGCCCATGTAAATGAAATATAATATTTTGTGATTCTGCTGATAGCAACGGTGAAAATTTGCTGATTTTCTCAGCATAAGTACTTTTACAAATAAATCAGTTGAAAGAAAACAAATAGTACTGTTGATGACTACGATAAGCTTGAGGTAGAATAATTGGAGATACAGGACCAAATAAGAAGACTGGTGGATAATATCTTTACTGAACAGAATTGAATAAAACTGAAATTTGATTTGAGGGAATAACAGTACAGTTGAGGGAGGATCGACCCTCTGGTGGGCGCCATCCTCCTCTCTCTCTCTTCTATTGTAAAACCCTAACTTAACATAACATCACCTAAGTTTTTATATACATGGACTTTATAACTTAAAATTCTATAATACCCTTACTAAGTAAATCTATTTCAAGTTGGATTTAATGTGCTGATATTATGCTCCTTCAACACTCCCCTCAAGTCAGGTGGAATTTGTTTATGACTCCCAACTTGATGCAAAATCAGTCTAATATACCCTCAAATACTGCCTTGGTTAGGATATGAGCAACTTGATTACGAGATGTCACATATTGAACACTTAGTATCTTGTTAGACACTTTCTCTCTCATAAAGTGATAATCTACTTTTATATGTTTTGTCCTCTCATGTTGAACAGGATTTGTAACTATCTGTATTGATGCTTGATTATCTCTATACAGTGGTATTGGGAGATTGACTTTGACTTATAGTTCGGTAATTAATGAAATCAACCATAATCCTTCACTTATTCTCTAGGCAATTTCCATAAACTCTACTGTTGCGCTTGATCTTGTAACTACAAATTGTTTTTTACTATTACAAGAAACTATATTTCCTCCAAATAGTGTCACATGCCCTGTTGTAGGCCTTTTGTCATCAGTTGATCATGTCCAATGAGTGTCTGTGTACATTTCCAAATTATAGTGCCCATGATTAGAGTATAAGATACCATTCCCAGGAGTATTCTTCAAGTATCTCAAGATCTTGAATATTGCATCCATATGTTATTGCTTTGGAGCATGCATAAATCTACTAATAATTCCATCAATATATGTTATATCAGGCCGTGTTATTGTCAAGTAGATCAATTCTCCCACTAGTTTCTGATATCTTCTAGTTCTAGCATCACTTGTTTCCTTACCACTATTCGTTCCCAGTTTGTGATTAACATCCATGGGAATATCACGTGGCTTTGATCCTTTAACACCTGTCTCCTTTAGTAAGTTCAATACATTTTTTCGTTGAGTAAGAAGTGCCTCTCGTAGATCTCAATACTTTAATCCCTAGGAAGTAATGGAGCAATCCCAAATCCTTAAAATCAAAGAGTTGATACAACTGATCTTTCAGCTTTTGAATTTCTTTTTCATCATCTCCTGTCGCAACAATATCATCCACATAAACAATTAGAAGAGAAATTTCATTATCTTTTTTTATGAATAATGTATGATCATTTTTACTTCAGGAATAACCGAGTCCAATGATTCCTTCACTGAAGCATTCAAACCATGCTCTTGTGATTGCTTCAGTCCATATAGAGCTTTCTTGAGCCGACACACTTTATCATATCCATATTAATGCTTCAGGATTTCCATATATACCTCTTTATTGAGATTTCCTTGAATAAATGCATTCTTTACATCAAGCTGCCACAATTTATAACCTTTGTTCATTGCCAGACTTATAAGAATATGTATAGATGTCATCTTTATTACTAGGGCAAATGTTTTGTTATAATTTATCCCATAAGATTAACTATATCCCTTTGCAATAAGTCCAGCTTTATATCTGTCAATTTATCCTGAAGCTTTGTATTTTACAGTATATACTCATTTGTATCCAACAACTTCTCTTCCTTTTAGTAGTGATACAAATTTTCAAGTGTTGTTTCTCTTCAGTGCATCAATCTCTTCTTTCATAGTAAGTTGATATTCTTTTTATAAAACTGCATCCTCCCAATGTTTAGGAATTGCTACTTCATTGGCATTTGCCACAAATGCTTGGTAGTTTGCTGACACTTTCCTATGGTTAATGAAGTTGCTGATCGGATATGTACACTTATGTTTCTCTTCCCATATTGCAATTGGTAGGCCTAAGTCACTTGATAGAGTTATTGGTGTAGACACTATCGACTTTGGTGCTCCATTGTTATTGTCTTCTTGTGATTCTCTTATATCAACAAAGAAATTTTTTTTCTTGCTCCTCTTGTATATACCTGATTTGGAGCAAGTGTTTTTGACTTTTCTCTGCTATCATCCTTGATCTGTTGATCTTTAAAATCTTCTTCTTCAATTTCTTTTGATAATAATGGGAGAATCAGCTCCCCCTGTTTTGTAACTTCTCTAGCTCTCCCTCACTACTATAGTAATATGCATTCTCATGAAACATGACATCTCTAGAAACAAAGAACTTCTTATTGCACGGATCGTAACATCGATATCCCTTTTGGAAGGATGAATATCCAACAAATACACATTTTACTGCTTTCAAATCCAGTTTATCTCTACCATTAATATGTACATCCACATAACATATACATCCAAAAACTCTCGGAGTGATGAAAGTTTTTGTCTTTTGGAAATAGTAACTTCATAGGTACTTTCTCAACACTCTTAATGTCACTCATTTTTAGGCTTCTTTTATCCTCCTCTCTGATCAATAGTGTATACATTGTTCCAAGAGTAGGGATTTCTTCACTTGCAAGAATGTTGGCCTTTATATTTTCATAGTCCAAGGATATACCACATAGTAAAATACTTTCCTTTTTTTATATTCATTTTTGTGTTCCTCGGCACACTCTTTGCATTGCACAATTGTAAAGTATGATAGTTTGTCCCATATACCTCTCAACTCTATTTAGTATTCACTAACTATCATTGTTCATTGCTTGCATTTTTGAATTTTCTCGAGGAATTCATATTCTTTTGCCACGTTTTTCTTTCTTTAGTAAGCTTCTTTAACTTTTTCCCAAATTTCATGGGTTGTTTCCAGGTATAAGAATAAACGCCCCACATTAGGCATCATGGAGTTAATCAACGAGGCTGCAATAAACGCATCATCCTTTTACCATTTAGAGTATTTGGCACTCCCTGTTTCTGACCTCACGTATTGCCCAGAAATTCTGTTTTCCCTTTGCCCTAACACCAAGTTGTATGGATCTGAACCATTCCACTTAATTTTTTTCATAAAGCTTGGTGATGAGGAATGTATCACTCCTATCCGTTTCAGTGATTAGGTCTGCCATAACTCCTTTCTAAAATCTGTTATTTGTAATTAGGATTATAAGACAAACCTGAATTTGTTAACGTCCTGAAAAAAACTGCAGATTATGATCTGATTTGGAGCTGCAACTGAGGACAGCAAACTGTGGCGGTGATGGCAGCAATTGGGAAATGGTTTGGCAGCAACGTCTGGTTGTGTATATTCCTGTTTAGGCTATGATACCATGAACAAATTGAATAAAACTGAAATTTGATCTGAGAGAATAACAGTAGTCGAGGAAGGATCAACCCTCCCGTGGGCGCTGTCCTCCTCTCTCTCTTTTTTGTTGTAAAACCCTAAACTTAACGTAACACCACCTAAGCTTTTATATATAGGGACTTTATAACTTAAACGTCTATAATACCCCTACTAAGTAAATCTATTTCAAGTTGGATTTAACGTTTTGATATTCTGCTTCTTCAACATTTACTTGTAAGAAGTTAAAAATAATCAGAATGATAATGCTGATGATGAAGGGAAAGGAGTTGTTCATGCACATCATAGAGAACCCTAGCATATTATTATTAACAGATTTGATACTTTGAGGACTTCCATTTCTTTGTCCTTAAAAGATTCCGGCTTATTAACAGGTTTCATCCAACCTTTCATTTCATTGTGCTTGTAACTAAAACAAACTTTACAGGCACACACATTAACTAATTTCCAGAATTGAAAGCAAATTTAGGGTGTTCAGTTGCTTATTTGATGCCTATGCATTATCTAGGATTTCCCAGTTACTGATATATAGTACCTTATTTAGAATGGTTGATAATATGTATATACGGTTCCTTCAGCTAACAAAATAGTTATTAGTTCACTTCACTACTCATTTGATGGGCCTCAGGTTCTAGGGTCATCGTCCACCACCTAAAAGGTGTGCCTATTTAAATTCTTAGACCAGGTTGGATTATAGCTGATATTATAAGCTAATAGACGATTGAAGGTTATTCAAACATAAAGATAAGTAAATGACTGATTGTAGAAAAGGACAATGATTTACTGCTACAGTTCATTGTCTGAGAAACATGATACGTAGTACACAATGACCATGCAGCAAAAGGCTGTCAAGGTACTCACGTGTTAGTCTCCAAGATGTTGCAAACATAAAGCCTAGGCCGACAAACACAGAAGCAAGATTCCGCAGTGCCTCTGACAGATTGGTGGTAGCGGCATTTTTTATGATCTGAGTATCTTCAGATATCCTGCTGAGGAGCTCTCCTGTTCGAGTAACATCATAAAATGCTATCTCCTGAAACAACGGTTCAGTATTTCAGGAAAGTACGATACATGCACATAGGAAAATATACTGAAGCTGAAGTACTGTATTGAGGACCCACTTGATCAATAAGGTGGCTGAACAGCTTTTTTCTTAACCTAGCAACAACCCTTTCACTAGCTGATGAAAACAACCATGCTCTTAGTGCTGCACACACAGAACTAAACAAGTAATGATGTTTAATCAGAACCTTAAGCAGACATACAAGTAATAAAGCTTTGGGGACTGATAATAAATTTTCTTAAGCTAACATTCCATGGCACTAAGTTAAATTTTCTTTAACTGCTAACATGGCACATGATAGGGCTCTGTGAAAACAAAGAATCCATGTAGCCGACCCCATCTAGTATGGGAAAAGGCTTAGTTGTTGTTGTTGTAACATTCCATAGCAATCCAAATTGCCATGCCTTCAATGCCGTACACATGTAACTGAGCATTGTCTACATCCACCTTATAACAGAAGTACAATAGAATAGTTAAAACTTGATCCTCAGCCAATAGAATTAGTTGTGCCAGGCTTCCAAGAAGGGGAAGGAGAAGGAAACCATCTGGGTGTGGATGCTCTTATTTGCACTTAAGTAATAACATGTCCATACTTAACAACATATGTTTATGAGATCAAATTCTGCTGTGAAGCAATGACACCAAGGAGCTCACCAACAAGACCTAAGGTCAATAAAAGGTCCGAGCTTAACCCAGAAGCTACCTTCAATTGGATTAAATTCATATAAATGCTAAAAACAACCCCACTGGATACTCAGAGGTGCCAAATTTACATAGACATATGAGAAGAATGTACTTTTCTCTTGCACATCTTGTACACTTTTATTGAAAATTACTTATCAAATTTACACACAAAATATGTAATAATGGAAACACCTAAAATTAATCCAAGGCAAAACACCATCACAAATAAATCTCTATGTTCGTGGAACCCTTCATCTAGAACTCTGAACTTGACAACAAGTTTTGCTCTATCAAGGGTATGATCTTGTAGCAAAAGAACTGTCATGGTTGGCATCCATGAGTTTTCAATTGGTTTGCCTCAGTAACACGGTAATTCATTTTTTACTGTACCAAATAAAAGAAGCGGAATGATGATGAAGATTGCATAATATATATAAGTACATACACAAATACGTACACCCACACATATACACACAAACATTTACATATTGGTGAGAACCATAAATTCGGTGTGAGCTTAATCTTGACAGGATTAAAGCCAGAAGTCAAGAAAAAGCGCACTAGAACCATACCCTATAACTACTATAACTGAAATACTGAATATTGTATTCTTTACAGCAACTATGGCTTCAGATCGCTGCTCAGGAGTTCTGACATCTTTGGATACAATATCAATGACCTTTCCACCAAATCTTGGCTGCAGGATGAAAAATAAAAGAATCAGTATGGAGAGCAACAAGCACGAACACCTAGTTATGAAAATACAGTAAGAAAATTTTGACTATCAATTGGACTGTTAAAACATGGAACCTTCTCTTCTTCTAGACCATTAGCTATAATTTTCTATTTGCGCCCAACAAAGAAAACATAAAGTTGTATGAAAATGATTAATCAACAGGCATAACTGCATCTATACCGATGATGAAAGTAGTGAAGCATAGTATTTACCTTTCATGGCCAATTTAAGATACATAGTGTACAGTATCGTAAGGTCTTCTTTGTTCACTTTTCTTCAATCAGTTACAAGATGTTAAAAAAATAGAAAATCATAAACTATGGAAATAGCATGTTACCTTTTGTGTGTATATTTACATGCTTGAACTACACTTTCAGCACAATAGTCAAACAAATGTTCATGTTTGTCCAAGTATGGTCAAGTATGCTCCTGAAAAGAAATAATTTTTTCTGCAACAAGTTGATGAATCTCCATTGAAGCTATGAAGATAATGCAATGCCATGTATTAGGATATTTAAAAATAATAAATCAAATAAATGCGTTAGATTTATAGAAATGTAAATCTGTAGTGACTCAAACTTTCAAAATTTTTACAACATCAGGCTTGTCCTTTTTAAATCTTTAAAGTTTTACTTTTAACCATTTTTTGTGAACTCAATAGGGAATGTTTGACATTTACTCAAGTGATATTACATATAACTAAACAATAAATGTACATATGTGTATATACGTTTGTTAGAGAGAGAGACAACAGACTGACTGGCACAACGCACGCCCACAAATGCACCTGTATCATGCTGTTTCATATTGAAACTAAGCTACAAACCATTACTATAGCCATCTGCAATACACTACCAAGGCACATCTTAACTGTATATAGCCATGCAATGTATCATTCCTATCTTCCAATACAAACCAACACTAAAAACCTTGAGTTATACATATAATGGTTCTATATGAAAAACATGAGATATTTGTGAAGCTTTTCACATATACCATGGCATATCATTCCAAAAATTCTATATTAAAGACGATAAACCAAAACCAAAACCAAGCCTTTTACGAATCTAAATGGAGTCACCAAGCCATTAAGCTCAATCTTGTGATGGACTAGAATTCAATGCTTCAGGGAACATGAATATGCGTTATTCTTTCCTTCCAACGCTTCAGAGAACTTCCTTTTCCTCTTTTAAATTGTTGTCACTTTGGTAGATTAGCCAGGGAATTTAATATCCCATTCTTCATATTGCAAATATAGGCTACATTATGGCACACTATGCAAGGACAACTAAAAGAGCATGCAAACAAATGCAAATAAGCATGATAAAATCCACAAGCAGTACTTAGCGTAGATGCATGAATCAAAATAAATATGAAATTTCCCAAATCCATAAATAGGTATGTGATAAAAAAATTTGTTAAAATAACTTGAATAAGTTCCACAGTGATTGCTAAATGTCCAGTGCCTGGAACAAAGTGAACTGAAAATGGAAAAAGGTAACTAAGAGATAATCAGTCAACAAAAATGTTTGTCTAAGAGATGAAAAAAGAAAAACAGAAGAAGAATTACTGAACAATAACAAATATGCATGATTATCCAGCACTACAGATTACATGTATGTGTTTACTTTGAGACAGTACAATTTTGTCCAAATTTTGTGTGGTCTCCCTCAAGAAACTATAAATTCTAGCTTGAATTATCTGTATAGGATACATGTGTCACCAACAATGTATGCTGAGTACGTACAATAAGAATAGTTGTTGTTGAAGCAACAAGCAGTGCAGCAGTGGCAAGAACCAGTTTTGCTGCTTCAGGCTTTGCCTGGAAGAGGAAAAGAGATGCCACTTGAATGTTAGCAATTGAAGCATAGAAGTTCTCAAAAATTACATAGGTTACAACTTACCAGTAGAAGCACTCTGCTGAAACCAACATTGGCAGGCTGATATCAAGAATATAATATTAGAAACAGAGCAAAGAAGCAACATAAAACATCGAAAAAGAAATCACCACCAGATCAAGTACGGGATATTACATAACATTCCAGACACAAGCATTGGGCTTAGATTATTTACTTTACAATAACCCACAGGAGTTGGTGCCTTCCTGTAACAATCGTTTGCAGGGTTAAAAATTTCTAAAAAGGTCGCCACATATGTCCATTGGAGCCAACCTTAGCTCTATTTTCCAGAAGAAAGGGTGTTGAGGTATCTGGACAGCGGAATGCTGATATCAGCATAAAATCACTATTTCCTGAATGCTTTGACTTGATAGGTAATCTCATACTAATTAGTTCCACAAATCTTCTTTAATATAAAAGATAAGAGCATATTCAATAAGAGCATCTCTTGATACAGTAGTTAGGTAAATGATTCAGATGGGTAAAGTGATAATGATTTATAATTTTATATAACAAGCAGGAACTTGAAAAACTAGTGTAAGACAGTTTCATATGTTGACAAGTAATGGTGGATTAGTTTCGGATCCCTGGTCCTATTATTAGTCTTTTAGTGTAACTTGTTAATTGTTTTGTGAGTATAAGGGTAGATTAGTCATTCAAGTTAGAACACACTTATATAACCTATCTTTAAGGAAACCTAAATGAATAACAGAAAAAAGTGTACAGACACTGAGGTCTGTGTGTGGCTGATGTAAGGGTGGCCTCTGTAGAGGCGATCCCACTTCATGTTCAAGACAAATACTCATCAATAAAAAGTTATTTTATGATATGGTATCAGAGTCTTACTGAGCCTCCAACTGCCGCCATTGACAGCTAGTGGTGGAGTAGACTCGTTGGCGAAGAAATCATTGTTGGTAGAGAGAAACAGATTTCACTTTTGTATGCAGGTGAATTTTGTGATTGATTTGTTGAGATTTCTACATGCGATTATCTTGGATTGTGACCTGAGTTAGTGGAGATTCAATCCATAGTGGTATGGATAGTCAATTCCAAGCAAATCAAGACGAAAATTCAGTGGAATAAGAGTTATCACTAGACTATTGTAGAAATTTATGAAATTGGACAACTATATACAACTCTCACCAATACTCACTCTTCAAGACACAGGGAGTAAATATGACAATTGAGAAAGTTTGGATAGTAAGAATTTTTTAGAATGGTTAGGATCTATCGAACTACAGTCCTTGTTAAAGACATGGAATTATTTACCTGGAGAACAACAATTGTTAGATGCGAGTGATTCCAACTTTCTCAAATGGCGAAAAGAGGATGACTTAGTAACTTTGTGGCTACTTAAGTCGATGGCTCCCTCTGTAGGAAGAACCTTTATGTACTTAGGATTAACTACTGAAATTAGAAAAGTTGTTCTAAAGCAACTCTAGGAAAAAGAATGTTGCAAAGGAATACAAAATACTAGACAACAACAACAACAACTAAGCCTTTTCCCATTATACAAAATATTAGACGAAATCATAAAATGTAGACAAGCAAATCGCACTATGAGTGAGTATTATGGAGAACTAAGATGCCTTTGGGATGAATTCCAGTTCTTTACACAAGTAAAGTGTGTTGCATGTTTAAAACAAAGAAATGAAGTAGAAAAGATAAAGGTTTTTTATTTACTACGAGGAGTGCAACTAATTATGAAGTAATTAAAGTTAATATTCTTGGCAAAGAAGAATTACCTTCATTAGATACTATGTACTCATTGCTTCTTCAAGAGGAAGACAAAGAAGACTTCAAAAAGAAGATGTTACAAGTCCATATAAGAGTGCTTTCATTGGAAAAAATCAAGAACAACCAAATAGAGTTAGATGAGGCTATGGTAATTGCGGTAGAGGCCATAGATTTTCTTCTAATGGTGAAAAAGAAAATCTCAAATGTTGCATTATGGGAAAAATCGTCATACCAAAGAACAATGTTGGGACTTAAATTGATAAACATGCAACCTTCAAAAACAAGTTACTACACTAATGAAGTGGAGAAGCCTCTAGAATGAACATAATATCATAATTACTAAACGCATTAAAGGATTAGGGTTTAACTCGGAGATCAAACCTCCACTTCTGATTCTCATAGTGTTGTAGTTCATGAAAGGATTAAAGCCTTCAAAAACATGTCTAAATCTTGTATTATTTATTCAGGAGTCACCGATAATATGGTTGGAAATAGCACTTGACTATCAAATTATAGAAGTCTCCCAAACAAAGAAGCAGTCAAGTTGGTCCATGGTTCTGGATCTTATATGATTGAAAATGGAAATTGGAAGACCAAGTTCTTTAATTTACTATCAGTTTTTCATGTTCCTAATTTTTAAGTGAACTTACTACCAGTCGGCTCCTTGACAAAATACCTTAAATGTTTGGTGACTTTTTCTCTTCTGGTTGTGTATTTCATGATTTAACTATAAAGAAGATCTTTGGTCATGGTAACTTAAGGACAGGGCTCTACATAATTGAAGATCTGCCATGAACCATATTGACTTTATATTCAGCAGTCATCTATTCACCAAAAAAAATCAAGTGAAATAACTGTTTGGGGCACCTACCAATATCAAAACTCAAACTACTCATTCCAGTTTTGTTTACTGAATTCAATAATGTAGGTCTTGAGTGTGATGTATGCCAAAAAGCCAAAGATCACATAGTGAGTTTTCCTTCTTGCGAGTCAACAAAGTCTAAGCCTTTTGAGCTAGTATGTTTTGATGTTTGGGGTCCGTGTCTTATAGTTTCTCTATATGATTACAAATACTTTTTTTGTTATTGATGATTGTACTCAGTTTACCTTGGTCTATCTAATAAAACCAAAAGATGAAGTTTTTGCTATATTACTAGTTGTTCATAAATTTATTAAAACACAATTTTCTTTCTCTCTAAAAATTCTTCGTTCTAACAATGGGAGAATATTTGTCTAGCCAATTACAAGATTACCTTAAAAAACTTGGCATTTTCCATAAAACCTCATGTTCTTATACTCTCCAATAGAACCATGTGGCTGAAAGGAAAAATAAATATATCCTCGAAGCAGCCAGGACCTTACTCATTGGATGCAATGCTCCAAACCAATTTTAAGGAGATGATATCCTAACTTTGGTTTATCTTATTAACAGAATACCAAGCTCTATTCTCAATGGAAAGTCTCCCTATCAAGCCATAGATCCTATGAACAAAATGTTTCATATTCTGCTTCGAGTATTTGATTGTGTCTGTTATGTACATGTACATTCTTACTTTTTAAGGATAAACTGGATTTGAGAGCTACCAAATGTATTTTTATTGGGTATTTCTCATCAAAAAAGAGATATAAATGTTATGATCCAATTAATCGGAAAATTTATGTCTCCTTAGATGTCACCTTCTTTGAATCAACTCCCTACTTTTATTCCAATGAAGAGTCATCCAGCATTTTAACTCTAAAAACCCCAGTCCTACCTACTAGAGTCTGAGTTCATGGATGATACTAAGTCCACAGAGGATACATATCTGAGGAGGAAGGAAGATTGTGAAGCCTAACCCTCAAGCTAACATGAACAATGATTCTTCCACGACTTTAGATCCAACTACTTCAGACGTACAACCACAAAGTCAGTCAAGAGAACATGAACTCGATCTTCCCATTGTAGTTAGAAAATGTAAAAGAAATTATACTTTATATCCAATTTCTCAATTTGTATCTTATCAGAACACATCAAGGATATAACAGAAATTATGGAGAATGCAAAGATACACTCTATACTTAGAGATATTAAAGAAGTCTTTAAGGTCTCCAAAGTGGAGAGAAGTTATAGAATGCGAGTTATGAAAAGAATAATACTTGGGAGATTGCAACTCTAACAAAAGGAAGAAAACCAGTTGGTTGCAAATGGATATATAATGTTAAATTCAAGGCTAACGGGAGCTTACAAGGTTATAAGGCAAGACTAGTAGGAAAGGGGTATAGCCAATCGAATGGCATCAATTCTAATGAGATTTTTGCTCTAGTTACAAGGTTAACCTCCAACAGGGTTATCATAAGCCTAGTTGCACATAAAAGGTGGGATATGTATCAATTAGTTGTGAAAAATATCATTCTAGAGGGAAACCTTGACGAAGAAGTGTACATGGAATTACCTCTAAGGTTTTAGAGAAAAAGGGGGCTAAATAACCAACTGTGCAAATTAAAAAGGGCCATATATGGTTTGAAAGGGTCCACAAGAACATGTGTTGGAAGAAATGAAATAATCTATCGTTTACCATTGTTATTGGTTATGTTTATTAGTTGTAGTCTGCATAAGTGAGTCATAGTAGTCTGCATAGGTGAGTCAATTGAGTCGTGTGAACCCAAGTACTGTATGTAAGTGGTAGTTAATGGGTCTAATCAGGGGCAGATTGGTCTTTCAAGTTAGAAATCTGTATAAAAGTTGCCCTAAGTGTAATTAGGTTAATAATGATATGAATAAGAAGCAAGGGGGCGGCAACCATGAGTAGGTTGAATCCCAGTGTGCATGTTTTTTCTTCATTTGATGTGATATTGTGCCAAGATATGTGATTAAATTCAACATGGTATCAGAGCCTATAGAGCTATAAAATCTGCGTTTTCGGAAGGAAGTGATTGATTTGTATTGCTTAGTTTGATACAAGAAATATTGGTTTCTTTGTTGAAGACGATCAGTTTTTTTTATTATAAGATAGAGCTTACTGATTGTGTTTTTTGGAATGGTGTATTGTTTGGTGATTGATTTGTAGTAAGAAAAGTACAGACTTTATCATGTCGGCTCACTTATAGTCATGATCATCATTGAGAAAAGGAAAAAAGGGGGAAAGTGTGGTGACTTTGAATCAACCTGGTAAAGAAGACACATATGGAATCGTATGGTGTTCATCGGCAATGAGAAAAAGTTTTTCTGTAGCAACATCTACATATCGTGAACCATCTACATATCGTGAACCAGAAAAAAAAAATTCAAGTCATAATACAGTCTTGACGCCAGTTCAAATTAGTCTCTTTGTTTCTTTTTTGTTCAACGTGGAAGTTAAACTGTTAAAGAATGCACATTAAAAAAGGGAATACTAAATAAGTAAATGGACAGAAACAAGATGACTGATGGATGTGACAACTCCTTAGATAAAGGTAAAGTTTTTCATATTACAAATACAAAGTTAGACGAAAAAAACTACCTTCAATGGGCTCGATCAATTGAACTTGCGGTTATGACAAGGGGGCGTTGGGACTATCTTACTGGAGATATTCCCCAACCACCACAGACAGATCCACTTTATGCCAGATGGTGCAGGGAGAATGCACTTTAAGTGCTTCGCTCTTACAATCTATGGAGTACGTTTGTAAATATTCGTCAATGAGTGAAGGTTAATATTGCACGAATCAAATCCACGAAGTCGCCAAGAGTCAAGTGACATTCAAGCATGAATGTCGATCTTCAAGAATAACCAACACGAGAGCGGAAGCACATACAAATAAGTCAAAAAGCAGTGCAAGACTGCATAATTTATTCATGTTGTGATTGAGTATTTATAGACTCTTTACAATATGCATGAAATGTAAAAGAAATAAGCAAGAAAGCCAAAGGAGATAGACTAGTGTTGCCTGGCCAACAACTAGCCGTTGGATTTGGTCAGGCCAGCACTAGCTGTTGGGCAGTGCTTGAACAACTAATGGCCAGGGTGAGCATGGCCCTGGTCCTGACCCTTATCTCAAGCAAGGGTTGCACGGGCCCTAATGGCCCGTGCCCCTATTACATTAACACCCCCTCTCAAACTTACGGGGTATACATTGAAAGTTTCTCTAACAAAAACTGAAACCAAGAAGCTGAAAGGGATTTGGTGAAGAAGTCTCCTAGCTGCATCTCAGATGTGACATAACAAAGCGAAATCTTCTTATTTGGACATTCTTCACGAATATAGTGGCAATCCATCTCGATATGCTTTGTCCTCTCATGAAAAGTGTTGTTGGAGGCAATGTACATGGCGCTTTTGTTGTCACAATACATTATGGCAGGGCGTTGTAAGGTGACTCCCATATCTGCTAGAATGGTTGTAATCCAAGAGATCTCCATCGCAGCCGTAGCCATGGCTCGATATTCGGCTTCCGTGGATGAGAGGGACACCTTATGTTGTTTTTTGCACTTCCAAGAAATAAGAGATTCACCTAAAAACACACAAAAACCAGTCGTAGAGTGTCTATCATTGACATCTCCACCCCAATCAACATCCGTATATACAGACAAATCAAAAGATGAAGAAGAAGTTAAGAAGACCCCCTTGTGGGGGGTGTTTCTAATATATCGAATAATGTGCAAGACAACACTCATATGAACAGAAGTGGGTGCCTGTTGAAATTGACTTGCTGTGTGTACTGCATGAGAAATATCTGGTCTAGTAACGGTGAGGTAAGTAAGTGCACCTATGAGCTGGCGATAAGGGGTGGGGTCATCTAATTTCTCACCATCAATAGAGCGTAGTTTGGTGCCTAGAACTTTCGGTGTGTCAACGACCTTAGTATCTGTAAGACCAGATGTGTCAATAATATCATTAGCAAACTTTGTTTGAGACATAAAGTATCTACACTTACTTTTGGTTATCTCAATACCTAAAAAGTAATTCAGCAAGCCCAAGTCTTTCATATCAAATTCATGATGAAGGTTAAGTTTAACTTCAGCAATTCCTGCTTCATCACTTCCTGTGATGATCATGTTATCTACATACAAAAGCAAGATCACAATACCAGATGTTGTTTTTCGTACAAACAATGCAGTATCAGTATAGCAAGTTACAAAATTATGCAAATGCATGAATTTTTCAAATCGGTCAAACCAAGCTTTAGGAGCTTGTTTCAGACCATACAAAGCCTTTCGCAATTTAAGAGCATGACTAGGAGGAAGATTAATACCAGGAGGAGGACTCATGTAGACTTCTTCATTCAAGTAGTCGTTCAAAAAGGCATTCTTGACGTAAGTAGCCGTTCAATTCCATATTCTTAGGCATAACCTTTAGCAACTAGTCTAGCCTTGTATCTCTCAATGTGACCATTGCTATGAGTTTTGATTTTATATACCCATCGACATCCAATGATTTTCTTGTCCTTTGGTATAGGCATAATTATCCATGTCTGAGCCTTGTTTAGTGCATTAAGTTCATCTGTCATAGCATCTTCCCATTCTGGAATGCCTTTAGCTTGATGATATAACCTAGGTTCCTTAACTTGACGAAGAGTGGCAATCAAATTCTTTCGTTGTGGTTCAAAAGATTCATAGGACACAAATCGCTGGGGAGGTCGTGAGATCCTGGCTTCTAACCTTTTACTATCAGATTCTATATGGTTATCAATGGTTTCTCTAGGACGTCAATGAGGGGAAGTGTTCGACAATTGAGTGAGTATCAACGGTTGTGTGTGAAGTGTCATTATCTTCAACAGGGTTCTCTTGAATAGCTTGATGATCTACTGAGTCACAATCATCTTCTTGTAGTTTAAAAAAATCTTAAGGAAATACAGATTCAGAGTTCTACAAGGATTTGGTCTCATATAAATATCATTCTAAAAAAAATTTACATCCTTAGACACGTATAGTTTGTCTTCTATAGGATCAAAACACCTATAACCCTTCTTATCAATACCATAACTGAGGAATACACATTCAATGGCTCTTCATGATAATTTATCATTCTTGTCTATATACACAAAAGACCTACATCCAAAAACTCCAAGTCTTTCATAGTATTGGGGAATATTATACAATTTTTCAAAAGGTGAGTTATTTTCAAGATTAGATGAAGGCATTCTATTTATGAGATATACTGCAGTAAGAGTGGCTTCGGCCCATAGATATTTAGGGACCTTACTAGCAATTAGCATGGTTCTACAAGTCTCAATGATATGTCTATGTTTTCTTTCGGCTAGACCATTTTGTTGGGGTGTCTTGGTGTATGATTTTTTATGAAAAATACCATTTGTTTGAATAAATTTTTGAAAATCATTAGACATATATTCTCCTCCCGAATCGGATCTAAAGATTTTAATGATGGCTCCAAATTGGTTTTTGATCATATTACAAAATACGACAAATTTTTCAAATACTTCGAATTTATGTTTTAATAGCTATATACATGTGAAACGAGTAAAGTCATCTACAAAAATTACGTAGTATTGAACTCCTCCTTTAGAGGCAACCCCAAACATCCGAATGTATTAGATCAAAAGCTTTGTTTGGTACATAATTACTTTCTCTAAAAGGAAGATGATGTATTTTTCCAAGAATACAATCTTTATATTCAAACTTTTTCTCTCTAATTGTTTTCATCAAGGGAATATTACATAATTTTTGAGAGTCCAAGTGTAAGTCTTTTATGCCAAAGAGTACCATCTTGGGCTACATTACAAACTCAAAATTTGGCATAACAAGATAGTCCATTTTGTATAGTCCACTTTCTCTATGGACTTGACCAATCACCTTCCTCAATAGGTGATCCTGCACCACACAATGTTTGGATGAGAAAGTGACTATACAATTATTATCACATATTTGAGCAATCGAAAGCAAGTTTAAATTAAGTTTAGGTATAAGGCTCACATTTTGAATTTTAAAGTTTTCTTTTTCAAAATTTCTGATCTTTTTCATTTTGAGTTTTGTTCCATCAGCCGTAAACACATGTTTTCCAATAGTCTCACAAGAATTAATCAAAGCATCTTCACTATGTGTCATATGAAAAAATGCACCGGAATCCAAAAACCAAGACATACCTTGAGAAGTAGATAGAGCATTCTCGGAGATGCTTGCTTTTTCCTTAAAGATTTCTTCAATGTATGCTTTGATGTTGTTGGGCAAGACACCTCCTTCTTCCACGGCTTCCACGTTTCCACCCCTTTTCCGAAGTAGAGGACAAGTGGTTTTGATGTGTCCACTTTCCTTACAATAATGACAAATAGTATCCTTGTTGGACCATGATCCCATGGGCTTCTTGGACGTGCCTTTATTGTTCTTTGCATGTGGAGGCTTCTAAGTATTCAAGTTTGCTCCCGGACTTGATGCGCAAGCACGGCCTCTTTGGCCACATCATATTCTTCAATCTTGTTTCCTCTATAACAAGATCGGCTAAAAAGGAATCCCCTCTAGGTCTAGGTTTTCTATGTATAAGATTTGATCTAATGTTTCCAAATTCGTCTCTTAATCCACGCATAAACAAGAAAAAATATTGATTGTCTAAAAATTCTTGAAATTCATCTAATTTGTGAAGGTTTCCAAATTTATCAAAACTTCTTAATTGAGTCCAAAATTCCGAAAAATCATTATGGTAGTCCCTAATCCTTAGATTCCCTTGCTTAAGCATAATCATTCTTTCCATTAAATCAATTTGAAAACAAAATTGTCTTGAGAATGAAGCTTTTTCAAATATTCTCAAGTTTCAAACGCATTTTCAAAAGCACTAATTTTATTTCTAAGTTTTTCATCAATATTTTGGTAAATAATCCATGTAATTTTTGCATTCATCTTTTACCATAATTTCAAATCTATCTTATAATTTTCATGTGCTTTGACGATTTCATCATCATCCGAGCCATCAATGTTCAAAATTGATTCCTTTATGGTTCCATCAATGTAATCCAAAAAATCTTTTGATAAAAAATACTTTTTCATCGTTCTAGCCCAACTTTGGTAACATTTTGGGTTTAGAATACATCTAAACGACTCATTTTTACCTTCCATTTTTGTGCAAAATTAAAGATTTTGAGCTAACCTCAAGTTTGATGCAATTCTTCAAATTTTACACTCGTGGCACGCTTTCCAATGCACTCAATTTCTTCAATCCGAGGCTCTGATATCATGTAAATATTCGTCAATGAACGAAGATTGATATTGCATGAATCAAATCCACGAAGTCGCCAAGAGTCAAGTGGCATTCAAGCACGAATGCCGATCTTCAAGAATAACCAATACAAGAGCGGAAGCACATACAAACAAGTCAAAAAGCAATGAAGACTGTATAATTTATTCATGTTGTGATGGAGTATTTATAGACTCTTTACAATGTGCATGAAATGTAAAAGAAATAAGCAAGAAAGCCAAAGGAGATAGACTAGTGCTGGCCAGGCCAGCACTAGCCGTTGGGCAGTGCTTCAACAGCTAATGGCCAGGGCCAGCATGGCCCTGGCCCTGGTCCTTATCTCAAACAAGGGTTGCATAGGCCCTAATGGCCCGTGCCCCTATTACATTAACAACGTTCATGTTTTTGGAGACTGCCAAAGACATTTGGTATGCAGCTGAAGATGCATATGCTCAGAGGAAGAATATAGCTATGATCCCATTGAGGAGATTAGAAAATGCAGATAGAGTGAAAGATCAGTCAGTGAATATTATGCAGAACTCAGAGGTCTATGGAAAGAACTACAACTTTATTCCAAGACAAAATATCCACAGTGTACACATAAACGAAATGAGGAGTTCAAAGAGCGAAAAGTATTTGATTTCTCCTGAATATAAAGCTGTTAAAAATAATATACTCAGCAGAGAAGAGCTTCCATCTCTGAGCACAATGTACTCTCTTCTACTCCGAGAAGAAGATAGGAAACATCTCAAAAAAGAAACTAAGCCCAATTCGGAGACGACTGTATTTGTTGGAAGGAATTCATCTACTTCCTCATTTTCTCATGGTCAAGGAGGATATGGCCGTGGCAAGGGCATATCATCAGTTACTTCAGAAGAAAGGGATAAACCGACTTGTTCTCACTGTGGTAAGTCAAGACACATGAAAGAGACATGCTGGGAACTCGTAGGTAAACCCTCGTATTATCATAATAGGCCTAATAAGGCTTACTTTAGCAATGATAAAATGGAAAACAAGCTACAAAAAGCTGTGCATATTTACTGACAGACATGAAAAAAGAAATTGAAATGCTTAAGGCTCGTTTGGATGATTCTGCCTCCACTTCTACTTCCGCTCCTCAAGCAACTATGGCGTATCCCTTCTCATTCATGGCTCAAGGTAATGTAACTACTTCTCATATCAGGATATGGATTATTGATTCTGGGGCTACGGATCATATGGCGGGTAAAAGAGAGTTCTTTGATGATTATCAGTTGACCCAAGGTAAAATTAGTATCAAGCTGGCCGATGGATCCTATACTCCCACTGTGGGAAACTGAAGTATTACTACACTTTTTGGAGTATTGAAGAATGTTTTACATGTTCCTAACATTTCAGTTAACTTATTATCAGTATTTGCTATGACTTAAGACTTCAAATGTACAGTAATCTTTCACTCATCTAGATATTTCTTTCAGGAACTGAGGACGGAGAGGATCTTTGGTTAGGGTAGCATGTTAAGAGGCCTTTATGTCTATGAGGAAGAAAGAAAAACAGTCAATAACAGTTGCAGAGAAGCATAAAGAAGACCTACCTTTATGGCACCAGAGATTAGGCCATTTACCTTTATCAAAGATTAGAATCCTATTACCTGAATTTTCTACTTGTAATAATTTGCAGTTGAATTATGAAACTTGCCAAAAGGCAAAACATCATATTTCATTTCTCTTGAATGAAGAAAAATCTTTCATACCTTTTGAGCTTGTTCATTCTGATATTTGGGGTCCTTGCTCTATTACTTCTCTACATGATCATAGATACTTTATTTCATTTATTGATGATTGTACTCGGTTCAGTCATATATCTCATGAAAACTAAAGAGGAAGTGAAAAATATTATTCCTATCTATTGTCAGTTTGTGGGTACACAATTCCATAGATACATTAAGATATTTTTAGAGTGATAATGGAGGGGAATTCATGTCCCAATCACTAACTCATATTTCTCAGACCGGGGAATTTTATACCAGACTTCATGTACTTATTCACCACAACAAAATGGAGTGTCTGAAAGGAAGAATCGACATATTTTGGAAGTGGCTAGAATACTTTTGATTGGTTATAATGTTCCAAAATTTTATTAGGGAGAAGCAATCTTAACTGCAGTTTTTCTCATAAACCGTATGCCTAGAAGGGTATTAAATGGCAACACTCCATTTCATTCCTTATATGTATCTCAGAAATCGTTTCACCTATCTCCCAAAGTATTTGGGTGCACTTGTTTTGTTCATGTACATAGTGGGTTGAGAGAGAAATTAGATGCTAGGGCTGTTAAGTATATCTTCTTAGGGAATTCATTGGAAACATGGTTGCGCAGCGGATAATCAATAATAGAAAAGATGAACACAAGATGGAGAGGAAAAATGGAGATCGGAGGAGGGGGCGGACCTCCAATGGTGGCCGCCCCCCCTCTTACTCTCTCTTTCTTAATCACAGCAACTTAAACCCTAATACAGTCTATCAGCCCTTATATAAGGAGCTGTAAAACGTAAAATGACCAAAATACCCCTGATACCGAAAATTACCAAAATGCCCTTATGACTTCGGACAATTACAATAATACTCTAAACATCAATTTTACTGTCCTATGACATTATATGTACTAAAAAATAACTCTAAACTCATATTCTTCAGCACTCCCCCTCAAGTTGGGAGTGAGATACTTTGAACTCCAAACTTGCCAAAAATCTTCATCTGTCTGCAACATTCTTCATCTGTTTTCATCACTGGTTTGATCTTCAACAGCTTCTTTGGCTGCAACATCTTTAACTCAGCCTTCCTGGCTGATCATATCAAGCAGCATCTCTGGCTGCAATATAAACTTAGCCTTCCTGCCTAATCATCTCAAGCAGCATCTCTGGCTGCATTATCAACTCAGCCCACCTGCCTGGTCATCTCAAGCAGCATCTCTGGTTGCACTATCAACTCAACCTTCTTGGCTGTAACAATAACAAAGCAGTCATCATGGCTGTCACAACATCAAAGCAACCATCATGGCTGTCACATCAATAAAGCAGTCATCCTGGCTGTCACAACATCAAAGCAGCCATCCTGGTTGTCACATCAATAAAGCAGCCATCCTGGCTATCACAACATCAAAGCAGTCATCCTGACTGTCATATCAATAAAGCAGTCATCCTGACTGTCACAACAATAAAGCAACCATCCTGGCTGTCACATCATCAAAGCAGTCATCCTGGCTATCACATCAATAAAGCAGCCATCCTGGTTGTCACATCATCAAAGCAGTCATCCTGGCTGTCACATCAATAAAGCAGCCATCCTGGATGTCACAACATCAAAGCAGTCATCCTGGCTGTCAGGACACATTTTAGTAGTCCTCATGACTGCAATCTTCAAAAGAATCAACAGATTGGAGACATTTCATCCAACCTGCCCATAACTCTTCATCGGTGCCCACACATGGCGACCTTTCTTTCTTTCTTAACTTATCATTATGACAATCCATACAATCTCACTTTTCTAACACATTAATCCTCTATACTCTTTTCCTGAATTTTCATGCTCTCTTAAACATTTCCTCAAACACTTGATATGCTTCAAAGACATCTCTCTTAGGCATTTCATCATAGGAGCAGAGGTTTTGAATATAGTTTGTGCTTACGCACCCCAAGTAACACTAGAAGATAGTATAAAGACAGTTTTTTGGGAAGAGTTAGATAAGGTGTTTCAAAAGATTCCACAAAGGGAGATGATTTGTTTAGGAGGAGATTTAAATGGACATGTCGGTAAAGAGGCATTAGGATATCAAGGGATTCATGGAAACTTTGGTTTTGGGGATATAAACGAGGAAGGTAGGGAGATTTTAGATTTTGCTATGGCATTTGATCTCTTTATAGTCAATACAATTTTCAAAAAACGAGATGAACATTTAATTACTTATAAGAGTGGCTTATCACAAACACAAATTGATTACTTTATTTGTAGAAAAAAAGATAGAGCGTGTTGTAAAGATTGTAAAGATTTATCAGTCTCTATGACAAAACCCTTTTAACAATTTCTTCTATTTGCTGAATGATTGTACGGAAAAAGACTTGCTAGTTCGATATTCAGATACTACAGGTTAAAATTTCAGCCATTTCATACCAGTACAAATGATTGGTAAAGGAAAAAATGAGAAAGTACCTGCAATCTATGGTTTCAGTACATCTAGGCAAGGCCTAGATGTGAGCCATCCGAAAAAATTAAGTTAGCCTAGGCAGGGCTTAGCCAACATAGTTGTGCCGTGAAAAGGAAATAAAATTGTAAAAGAATATGATAAGTTCTAGAAAATAACAATAAGTATGCAGGCAACATAGTCCATTATCATAATCAATAGGAAAGTAGATGAAATTAAATAGTCAAACAAAATTTCCAAAAAAGAAAAAGAAAAGAAATTACTTAGTTCTCTTATCAAAAGTTGAAGCATGGACCATGCATCAAGCCGCGGACATGTCTAGTTCACCCCTCAACAACAACAACAACAACTAAGCCTTTTCCCTTCCCATACTAGATGGGGTCGGCTACATGTATTCTTTGTTTCCACATAGCCCTATCATTGTATAATCCATGGTAAATAAGTTCGACAAAGTTTTATGCTGGCTATCGGAAGCCTAACGCAACCCTCCTCCATTATCCGGGCTTGGGACCAGCCATGCAACTGTGATCCCTTACATGGGTGGAGTTCTAGTTCACCCCTCAATCAAAATTAATTTCTAATAAACTATAATGTAGCCACTCAAAGAGTGAATAAAAAAGAGATTTGGTTTCCACTCAACCTGCTGATGTGAGTAACTAAAGAAGAATTGAAGTCTTGTGTGAATTAAAACCACTAGAGAAAGGAACTCTACGTAGAATCCAAATCAAAATTTAGAACGAACAGCCGTTCCCTGAAGCTAAGAAACCATTGAACGTATAGGAAATCGATTCTCAAGTCCCAACCAAGTTTAAACAAGTGAGTTCTTAAGTGGATGTCTAAACCATGGGAGCACGATGAGAGAAGAATTAATGAGTTTGACAAGAATTCTCATTTAGTAGAAATCCTTCCATTCCAGGCCTTGATTATCCTAATCTATCATATGGCATAAGATAACTCCGCCATGTAAGGGATCATCCTTGCATTGCCGGTCCCAAGCCCGGATAAAGGAGGAGGGTTGTGTTAGGCTTTTGACAGCCAGCATAAAACTTTGTCGGATTTTATAACATGGATTACAAAAATTATGAACATTGCTTTGGGGCGTCCCCACCTAGCGACGTGTTGCAGAGCCCGAATGCAGTAAGAAGTAAGCAAGGGCCACTACATTTTTGCCTGAATGTAGTAAATCAATTGCAGAGAGGGTTTCCACATCATGGACGGGTATGGGTAAAGAAGTTAGTCCCGCTACATTGCCGCCCGAATGTAGTGAAAAATTTTCATAGAGGGTCTCCGTATTTTGATTATGGACAGATGCAAGGGGTAAGGAAGCTAGTCCTAGATAATAAGATTCGTATTGGTTCTTGGAATATCGGAACATTATCCGGTAAGCTAATGGAGGTGGTAGATACTATGATTCGGAGAAAGATTCATATTCTATGTTTACAAGAGACAAAATGGGTTGGAGAAAAAGCAAAGGAGATAGAGGATACAGGTTTTAAATTATAGTACTCAGGTGATAAAATAATATGAAATTGGTTTGGAACATAATATGGAGTGAATCCATGAGTCGTACTTGTGTGTTTTGTTTGTTGGGTCTCTAGAGACTTCTAGGCCCTTTCAGAATTCTAACTTGGAGCAAATATAGAGTATGTTCCTAGATATTCTCTCGTGAAAGTCGACATCGTTTGATTATCATACTTGAGAGAGCATTGGACAACTCATGCCACCTCAAGGTAGACATAATATAGGATCTAAATATTAAAACTAATAATATGTGTGTATCATGACTCGTGACATGTTTATAAAATATTGATTGCTATGAAATGTTTATAAAACATGCATGCTTTAGTATAACTTTGAGTTAACATTGAATATATTCAATACTTAGTACCTTTCTTGAACCTTATTGATTTTGAGTTAACATTGTATATATCAATTTGAGTTGTTGGATATGCTTGGTTGTAAATGCTATTTATGCTCATACCCATGTGACATTGACTCGGATTGGGTCGTGGTCGTGACTTGTGTGAGTATGACAAATTGGTATGAGAGTATAGATTAGTTAAAGTGTAGTTGTTAGTAAGGTTCTATAAAAAAATGTCATCCTTTTGTATATGATTTGTGTTGGCATGACTTGAACCTAGGTTTTAGTGTCACAGAGACATGGAAGAGGTGGTGCAATTCTATGCATCATTTTTGTACTACTAAGGCACTATGTTACATTAGGTGCAATCTTTAGGTGTGAATTGTTAGGATGACAAAAGATGGTTACAAGGAATTTGAGGGAGTAGTAGAGGATCCAATAGAACTAGGCGAGTGGATTGATATGTTGGAGAGCATGTACAAGGCACTGAACGATTCAGATGAGCAACAATAGGCATGTTCATGGGATGGAGAACCCCCACCGCCCATGGAGTCCCACCTAGATCAAGGTAGATTCGGGAGAATATGAAGTGGAGGTTGGGGATAGGAGAAGAGTCGAGACACTCGATTGGGATTTGGGTGGGGATGGAGATACCAGATTCCCACCCTACGAGCCCACTATAAACACCCTAAAAATGTTTTTCAAAATAAATTGGGACATGTTTTAAAATCCACGATTTAAACACATCCTACGAATTTCATAAAATTCTAAAACATAAGTTTGAAATATAATTGTTTTGAACCCCGAAGTTACAAAATCAAGTTTTGGAATTGAAATCTAAAAGATGCTGATTTGCCCAAACATAGAGCAAGGCCCGAATCAATAGGAGACAGAATTTTCAAGAGGAGATAAGGATGAATCCACAAAGACAAGCGCATCCAAATAAAGCAAGAGGGCGACTCAAGGTCAGACCAAGTCTAGCCGACCAAGGCTCGACCCAATCTATACAAGTCTAACTCGAAGAAAGGAATGGGTCAAGGCATGATCAAATGTCAAGCCCTAATCAAATCTCAAAGCCAAGCATGGCTCATCCCAAGCTAAGCTTGATCCAATCCAACTCAAAAGGAGATTTAATGCAAATTCAAACTCATGTAGCTACATCAAGTTCATTCAAGGCAAAGTCAAGGGCACCGTATAACCAAGGCACAATAAGATGGCTCGATCAAGGTAAGGCAAAAGCAAAAGGACCATACTCGAATCAAGTAAGGCATGAAGTGTGATGAGCTAAGGCGAGTCAAAAGGTAAGATCAAGACTCACCTCAAGCCATCAAGCAAAGTCACCAAGATCGAGCCAAGCACCAAGGCGGGCTAGGGTGACTTGGCTTCACCTAGTAGTGCCCAAGGTGGAGATCGATCCGTGTGGGCTACACCAAGCCCACATGGACCAAGAAGGGGACCGCTCCCCAACCCACATGCACTCATGTGGCTATAGACCAGAAATTTTCTTGGATCAAATCAAAACCGCATTGAATATCAAGCCAAGACCCAAACCCATGGAAGGCCCTAGAAGCTCCCCCTTGAAATCTATAAAATGGGGCCTTGGGGGCTGGTTTGAGACATTAAAGAGAGAGATAAAATCCTGCAGCAAGAGAGGGAGAGAGAGAGAGAGAGAGAGAGAGAGAGGAAGGAGAAGGAGGAAGAAGAGGTGCCCCCCTAAACCGCTACCACCAAACCGTTGGCCACCACACGATCTTTCACGATAAAGGTCATCTCTTCCCTTCTCTTTTTCAATTTTCATTCTTTTCCTCTTTCATTCAATTCAATGGGGTTATAATTAAGGAGCTTATGACTCCATCTCTGATGTAATAATTAAGGGTTTATGCTGCCCAATTTCTTTTACGTTTATGAATGCATGTTATGTGTTTGATTTTCGGTTTCTCCTATCTCAATATACATTGTAATATCTTATATCTCCTAATCTCCTCTTATACTATAATCATAATTTCTTTTATTTGCTTAAGTTCTTTACATTTTAATTGTTGTAGATTGTCTTTTAATTCAGACGAAATGTATTCATGTATCTTCTAAAAATTGAAAATCTGTTTTCTATACTTTGCATATGTCTGATTTTTTATTTTTAATTCCTTACTCCCTGCTCTGAATACATTAAACTTTTTCACACCTAATCTACACACATAGACCCACTGTTAGTAAAATTTACAAAAATCTTAGGATCGTACAACATCATAAATAAAATTAGAAAAGACCGAATAAAATCAGAATACAGTCTGTAAAACCTTTACTTCATACAATAGAGGTTACATTATAATCCCATAACTTTGTCTATAATGAACCAATTTTATTGAAAATAATGCCATTGGAAATGTGAGATTTATAGATTTCTAACAAGACTAAGTTCATAGAAATTGAAGGTTTGTGCAACAAGATACAACTGTTTTTCTAAGTCTTTGTGTTTCTGTTACAGATCTGTCTCGAATACCTGAGTAAGGTATGTTCTTAGATTTAGTTGTACATATCCACAATACTTAAAATCAAAATAAAAATAGTTCCTGAATCTTCATATAAAACTCTACTTTTGATAAAATTTTAAAGATTTTTGGAGATTCGAAAACTCTACTTTTAGTTAGAACATCATAATATGCAACAACAGAGTAATATTTAGGATCTTCTTTGCATATGCTACCAATCGGTGCCATAGTTGCTGTACTCAATCTCAAATTTCAGCTACTTTGATAATCGATAATCAAACGAAGACACTAGCTTTCAGCATGCTTGTCTAGTAAGTAGATCTTCAGCCTCTTAACATGTCATGATGGCATTCTCTTACCATCTCTCTCGGCCTCACTCTTGCTAGAGCACATGGCTCTATTCTTCCAAAGGAGTATGGGAGGAAAACTTCAGAAAGGTAACAAACTAGACTTTAATCTGGTTATAACCTTTTAAACAGTATGGTTCTGCGTCAGCATCCTCCACATCCTCCAAAGATTTTGCTTGTGCCAACTTCATTCCCTCTTTTCTTTACTATGGGCTCCTTGCTCTTGATCTCCCAATGCTCATTTGTCAAACACTGCCTTTCAACCTCTCCACTATCATACTTTATCATGTTAGAGCAGTTTAGGTGATTAAACTCGGTGATGGTGCCTGTACAGTAGCTCTTCTAAAAAATAGTGACCAAATTTTGATTCTTTAACTAACAAGAGCTTCTTTGAGACATTCAATCACACAAATGACATGCAATTTTATCAGCCCTCTTGAGCATTTCATCAAAGACTTTTCGAGCATCATCAATCTGACCCACTTTTGCATACATATCAAGAAGAAAACTGCCAACAAAAAATCTTCACATTCATCCGCCTGGTCCATCCAGTAGGCTGCAGTACTCCATTAACTCAGCTATTTTTCTGAATCATTAAGTGATATTCAGTCACCTTCATTGAGCAGCATGCATGCTTTAATGATCATTAATCGGACTGGGGCCGTAAACTTTAATGATCAGTTATGCAGCCACCAATAACTATGTTTGGCTGTGACCTTTCCAACGCTCCATTCGGCTCATTAAATGATATGACACTGTTACCTCTTAACTTCCACATTAAATGATATTACACTGTCAACATTCTTGAATCATCTGTTATTGTAAACCACCAAACCTAAATGATGCTTCTTCTGAATTTCAAGAACTTGAGCTGTATACAGTGAAATTACGCCAATGCTCCAACCCAACCTCTGTCGACTTTCAATCACCCTTCCACCAGAGGCATTTGTAAAGGAATATGGACCAACCATGGTTCCTGAAATGCGAGCGCTTTCATATCTTGTAGACGTCACATTTGGACCATCTGACATCTTGTTGTAGTAGAACATTGCATTCAGAAAATGCTTATCGATGGATGCATCCGGCACTGATTGTTTGGCACATCTTTAGAATGGCCTAATAAAAACAACCTTTCGAAAAGTCTTAGACCAAAATCGCATCCTGATGAAATCTTACAAATGAAACTCCAGATAAGATAGCGTTAGTTTGTGAATCAATCAACTTGTATTGGCATAAAGATTCAAAGCACGTCTCCTTCAAAAGTATCATCAGACTTTCAGATGTACAGACCGTAAAAAAACCTCCTCTACCAGAGGAAACAATAAGCTTCTCGGTACCTACTCAAGCCAGAAACTTGTTGAGGTCGTATAGACACTACTAATACAAGATCATCTAAACACAAGCAGTTTCTTACTTCATCCCCAAAGGAATCATTCTCGTTGGCCTTCTTGACAGCTATGTTCGGCAAAAGTGACTATGAAAAAAGGACTCCAAGTTTGAGCAAAGTTCAACTCAGGTCTCATCAATCAAAGGAAACATGAAAAGTCCCATATATTCTTCAAACAGATGAGAACTCTAATGGGATGCTCCTGACCTCTAATTCCTCGCCAGATAGTAGGCACTTACGAACGGCTCATTCTTCAAATAAAAATTGCGAAATCAGTAACAAACGCTTCGCCATAACCTGTATCGGCACCAAGTCCTGCAGCAGGGAACTAGATTGCAAACAGAGAGTTCCTAGAATAGTCGAAAATCAGGGATGTCCAGAAAACAACATTTTGTTCAAGCATTTCGTCGAACAGTTGATGTGCAGTTGAATATTTCTCTTTGACATTTCATCGAACACTTGATGTGCAGGTAACTCAGTTCTTCTTGGACATTTCGTCAAACATTTTATGTGCAGGAGAGACACCACGATTTTATGAAGTTTGTTTCACTTTTTCACAATTCTGTCATCCAAGAAATTCCTACGCAAGATTGATGGACTAATGTTTCACAATCTTACTGTCCAGTTATATAATCAAGCAAGATAAATACTAAGTAAGAGTAATCAAACCAGATTGTAAGAGTGGCAGAAAAAATCTGCACACTTGGGCTGCACGTTTGGGTCTGTTAAAGACTTGAAAAACCCACGAAATCGTCTAAACTCTGCCTTTTTTTTTCTGCCGACACCAAAGGGGATCGATTTATGCATTCTTCGTAGCTTCACGGATTCTAATAAAACCATATTCTCGCTCTGATACCATGTTGGAAACGTGGTTGTGCAGCGGATAATCAATAATAGAAAAGATGAACACAAGATGGAGAGGAAAAATGGAGATCGAAGGAGGGGGCGGACCTCCAATGGAGGCCGCCCCCCTCTTACTCTCTCTTTCTTAATCACAGCAACTTAAACCCTAATACAGTCTATCAGCCCTTATATAAGGAGCTATAAAACATAAAATGACCAAAATACCCCCTGATACAGAAAATTACCAAAATGCCCTTACGACTTCGGACAATTACAATAATACTCTAAACATCAATTTTACTGTCCTACAACATTATATGTACTAAAAAATAACTCTAAACTCATATTCTTCAACAATTCATCTACTCAGAAAGGTTATAAATGTTATAATCCTGCAACAAGAAGATTATGTTACTATCAATGTTACATTTCATGAAGATATACCTTTTTATGGAAAATCAGAGAATAAGTATCTGTCATCCACTCACCCAATGTTATCCCTCTCTTACCAAGTTGAGATCAATTAGATGTTGAAGAAGAAACACCATCGGCTCCAGAGAAATTATGGAAGAGTTATACTAGAGGTGAGAGAAATTTTTTTGGCTTAGATCAGTCTGCTACCCAAGACCAGAATTCTCACCCTGAATCAGATCTTATCCCCTCTAAGGTAACTTCCCAAAACTCTGTTGATCTAGATAATTTGCCTATTGCTCTTCAAAAAGGTAAACGTGAAAAAGGCAAATACACACTCCAGAAGATGGTTTCTTATACTAACTATCCCAAAGAGTATCAACTTTTTGTGATGGATGCAGATAATACCTATATTCCCAAATCATTCGAAGAAGCATCGCAATGTTCACAGTGGAAGGCAGCCATGAAAGAAAAAATTTCAACAATGAAAAAAACAAAACCTGGGAACTGGTACGGCTACCACCAGATAGGAAGACAGTCGATTGCAAATAGGTATATTGTGTAAAGTATAAGGATGATGGGAACATAGAAAGATATAAAGCTAGACTAGTGGCCAAAGGTTATAGTCAATCATATGGTATTGATTATACAGAAACATTTACACCAGTAGCAAAAATGAATACTATCAGAATTATTCTAAGTGTGGCTGTTAATTATCGATGGGATTTATGACAGCTAGATGTGAAGAACGCCTTCCTTCTGGGAGATCTCATGGAAGACATTTACATGGATCTACCCCCTGGATACCATCAAGAACAGAAAAGGAACACAATATGCAAATTACGGAAGTCTATCTATTGGTTAAAACAATCTCTAAGAGCATGGTTTCAGAAGTTTAGTGATGGTATTATTGATTTGGGTTTCAAGCAATGTATCAGTGATCATATACTATTCATCTACTAAGGTATGAAAACTATTATATTATTAGTGTATGTTGATTATATCATTATCACTGGGATGATACAAAAGGTATTGTTGATTTAAAGAAGAAGCTACATGCTCTATTTGACTTAAAAGATTTTGGTAGGCTTCACTACTTCTTGGGAATAGAATTTGTATAGAAGAAGGATTGCTTATTTCTCACTCAAAGAAAATATATCTTTGACTTGCTGAAAGACACAAAAATGGAAGACTGTCGAATATGTTCTACTCCTATTGAAGTTACAAGAAAAGACAAAGAAGCCACATCTGAACCATACGAAGATATTGGCATATATCAGCGATTAGTGGGCAAGCTTATCTATCTCACTATTACTAGACCAGACATCAGCTTTGCAGTCAGTTATGTTGGTAGGTGGATGCATTCCCCTTCTAAGCATCATATGAGTATGGTTTTTCATATCATTCGATATCTGAAATCGTCTATCTCTTACGGTTTATGGTATACTCCTCATTCATCCATGGATCTTGAGATTTACTGTGACGTTGATTGGGCTGGCTCTAAGAGTGATAGGAAGTCTACCTTAGGTTATATAGTACGTCTAGGAGGCAATGTGGTATCTCTGGTTATATAGTACGTTTAGGAGGCAATGTGGTATCTTGGCAGAGTAAAAAATAATCCGTAGGGGCTAGGTCAAGTGCAGAAGCAAAATACCGGGCAATTGCACTAGGCATGTGTGAAGGACTATGGATTTTATCACTATTGAAAGAAATTGATCTGCGAAAGATGGTTCCAGACAATTTTCTTACAGATAGTAAAGCAGCTTTGCAGACAGCATCTAATCCAATTTTTCATGAGAGAACCAAGCACATTGAAGTTGATTGCCACTTTATTAGAGAAAAGGTTTCACAGGGAATCTTCAACATTCTTCATGTTCGGTCTGAAAATCAACTAGCAGATATTCTTACCAAACCAGTTTCTATATATGGCGTAAAGAATACTCTCAACAAGTTGGGTATTTCAAGACTTCAAGACCCAACTTGAGGGGGCGTGTTGGAAGAAATGAAATAATCTATCATGTAACATTGTTATTGGTTAGGTTTATTAGTTGTAGTCTGCATAAGTGAGTCGTAGTAGTCTACATAGGTGAGTCAATTGAGTCGTGTGAATCCAAATGGATCAATATCTGATCCATTTGGGTACCGTATGTAAGTGGTAGTTAATGGGTCTAATCAGGGGCAGATTGGTCTTTTTAGTTAGAAATATTTATAAAAGTTACCCTAAGTGTAATTAGGTTAAGAATGATATGAATAAGAAGCAAGGGAGGAGCAGCCATGAGTGGGCCGAATCCCACTATGCATGTTTTTTCTTCATTTGATGTGATATTGTGCCATGTGATTAAATTTAATCAGCATGGTTTTAAAAAATTTAGTGAAAGTGTAATCAATCTTGGATATCACAACGCATAAATACCCATGCCTTATTCATTAAAAGAGAAAAGGAGATCCCTCTTTTGATAGTATATGTTGATAATATTATTGTGATTGGTGATGATGTTGAAGAGATTGTGAGACTGAACGAAAAGTTACATCAACTATTTGATTTGAAGGATTTGGGTAGATTATACTATTTTATAAGAATAGAGGCACTTTATTCAAACAAAGGAGTATTTCTAATACAAAGAAAGTATACTATAGATCTGCTAAGGATACAAAAATGATAGACTGCAAAGACAGTGAAATCCCTGTGAAACCGAATTTAAAGTTACGTCTAAGTGATGATGATGACTACAAAGATGTGAGAACGAATTAAAGATTAGTAGGTAAGTTAATTTACCTTACCATTACCCATCTTGATATTGCTTATGCCGTGGGAATGGTAAGTAGATTTATGCATGCTCTCTCAAAAACTCATATGCAGGTTGTATATCGTATTCTCATGTATCTGAAAAGCTCTCCTGGTCATAGGATATTATATACCAATAGAGGACACTTTAATATTGAAATTATTTCAAATGTAGATTGGACATGTTCATGTGATGACAAAAAATCTACTTTCGAATATATCACAATGATGGAGACTAATATTATTTCATACAAAAATAAGATACAACAAGCAATAGTGGCTAGATCAAGTGTTGAAGGAAAGTATAGAGCAATTTCATAAGGAATGTGTGAAGGTCTTTGGTCAAAGTTTCTTATGGCTGATTTGGGTATAGAAAATGAGAGTGATATTCCCCTTTACTGCGATAGTAAAGCTACTATACAAACTATCATGAAAGGACAAAGCACATTGAAATTGATTGTCACTTCATCTATGAGAAAGTTACCAACAAAGTATTTCAGCTGATTTATATCGTGTCTAAAGAACAGTGTGCATATTTTCCTACCAAGGCTGCCAATATATCAAACCTTGTGAATATCATCAACAAATTAGGTGTTATCAACATCTTTCTCCCAACTTGAGGGGGAGTGTTGAGAAGTAATGGTGGATTAGTTCTGGATCGCTTATCTTATTATTAGTCTTTTAGTGTAACTTGTTAAGTGTTTTGTGAGTATAAAGGTAGATTAGTCATTAAAGTTAGAACACTCCTATATAAGCTATCTTTAAGAAAACCTAAATGAAGAATAGGAAAAAACGTGGAGCTGAAGAGGGGTGTGTGTGGCTGATGTAAGGGTGACCTTTATAAAGGCAACCTCACTTCATGTTCTAGACAAATACTCATCAATAAAGGCTATTTTATAACATCATATTTAGATAGGAAGAAAAGAGATGCATGACTCCAAGATGTTCCCACCCAAATCAGATGGCCAGATGGAAACATAGATGACTTGTCACTTATTCAAATACCTAAGGGGCAGCTATTCTATAAGAGGAAAAAGTTTCCGAAGCACAACATATGATCGTAAATACCTCGAGTCTCGTAACAAGCATCTAGCAGAAGCATATTCTCAGGCACAAGTTTAAGAGACCTCGGATATTCTAGTCATAGCATTCAGGTAGAACCTTAGAAGCCATCTGAAAGTTCCATTTTGCATGCATAAAAAGAAAATACATGTGGTTTATTGTGGTTGGGATAATATGTTTCATCAAAATGAGATTGCTGCATGAGATCATTCAGAATCATCCAAGCCAAAATATACTAAGTGATTATTGGTTTACCTGGACAGCATCTCCATGCTCAAGATCTGACTGACCATGATCTGCTTGTGCATTTATTCCCTTAACCCTTTCCTACAGAAGAATAGGCATCAAAGTAAAAACCTCTTCATAAAAATAATAGCAATCAAATTAAATTTTCCCAAATTTGAAAACTAAAAGGACAACATAATACCATGAAAAGGTTACACATTTTATTTGAGTATACACAGGTATATATATATATATATATATATATATATATATATATATATATATATATATATATATATATATATATATGAATCGATCAGTTGTCTTTTTCTTAAATTAATTAACCAACCAAAGAATATTCTGGCTCTTCAGAATATAAAATTGTTTCATCTAAAGCACAACCCCCTCCTCCCCTCCCCCCTCAACTTTGTGCATTTGAGTGTAGATAGTGTCACTCCCTCCTCTTCTAATTTTGCTTTTGTTTCCCTCTTTCTCATGTACGGTAGGCTTGGACACAAAATTACCAGTTTCTCACATAGAAGGTGTAATGTGTACATCTTCATGCCACACCCAATCAGTACTTCAATTTCCCCTCAGCTTCGTGCTCCAGCTTGTCTTCATCTTCATGATCTCAACATTTACAGTTTTCTTTCAAATGATCTGCAACTCTATAGATTGTAGATTAACACCATAAGTACTTTACCCTATTCATCTTCAGATATTCATTGGTATCTGCAAGAGTTCCCTAAACGTACCGCAATGCACTATGTTATAAGACTGAATATTTTGCGCTACTTGTCCAGATTCGGTGTTCATGTTTCAATGAAAATTCTGACATTAAATGGAGATAGTGAAGACAAACTATCTTGAAAGGATTATGACTTTTCTTCTGAAGCTGGGTGGAATGAGATGTGTTATACGGAAGACCCTTGCTAAGTAGAAACAGATGTGGTTCAAGAACCACTCTCCAAAGCAAGTTACACAGTCAGACTTTCATTTGAAGGATGATATCTATGTCAACTTTGCCTCTTGCACCTTGGTTTAGTTTTAATCGGTCACTGCACCATTTGCTGCAAAGAACCTGAGGTGAAAGAACATATTTTTGTTCAATGCCCAGTTGCACAACGTGTGGGCCAAGATTGTGTTTTTATTGGTTTTCAAGTCAATTAGAAGAAAAATAAACAGAAATTCATACGCAATTGGAGGGTGGAAGAGAGTGGTTGAAGAGAAGGGAACAAGATAGTGAAGCATAGCAGATTAGACATGGACGTCTTTTCCATATCTAGAAGGGCTTAACCTGGTCTCAGAGCCGGATAATCTCTACATGGTGCTCACATACAACAAGAAGAGGGTGAAGCTAATCTTGATAAAAATGTGAGGGAGCATATTATCTTTGCAACGACAGACCAAGGGCAGATACACTATATTTGCTGTTTTTTGAATTTCTTTCTGATTCAATCAAGCTTAGGCATTCTCACTTTATCTTGATGTAACTGTTGAAGAAATGCCACGATAAGCGAAGGTATCTAGGCCAACTGTGCTATAAGCAACAACAGGTATCTTCTTTTACCAAAATCCATACAAGCACTCTACTTTATATATTGTTCCCACGGACGTGAATATTCACGGTATTGTCCACTAAAAAAAGAATTTGAGAAGAATGAGACATTTTCTGTCAGATAATTATACAAACTAAGCACTGAGGCATGGAACGAATTAACAGGAAAACTTATCGGTCCCTCAAATACGCAGTCTGGATTTCCACCTCTTCATCTGGGAAATCGAGTTTTTCCGACAAGTATAAATAAATTCTAAGAAATTGAAATGTAAAAAGAAAAGAACTTGTTGCTACCAATAAGATGTGAATGAACTATTGACAATTCATGGCATCAACCATTTCTCAATCTTCAACTGAATTCTTGGGAAGTGATTCAAACACCCCCTTATAAACATCTACTGCAAGTAATCCAACAAATCTTATTTATTCAAAAAAGATTTGCAAAACTTCAAAGACGACCAACAAAACAAAGACACCCAACAAAAAATAGAAAAGCACCGCTACCTCCTGGCTTAATAGAGGAACTCGCTGAGAAGCAGCCTCACTGTCATCACTGTTGCTTGAAGCCCTTGCCATCAGTTCCTCGTCTGCAGGAAGCGGTTCCTCTCTCCTGAGGAGTCGGGCAACTCAAAATGACCACGAGGAAACGGAGGCTTATTTGGTTCAGGTTCGCCCTGTACAGAGAGATGCATGGGGCCCCACTGTATGACGATCTCCCTTATAAACCTTAAAGTACGAGTGTAAGATTGACCTACCTGGATCCCACCAATCCGGTTGGCCACTGGGGATTATGACTATGTTAGCCTTCTGGGTGGGAAAACTCGAATGAGAATCACACCAACCCATAAGAGACGCCAAGCCAAGGATTCTCTCGATCGATCGAGGGACACGCGTATAAGGATGGCAACGGGGCGGAGTCGCGCGGGTTTTCACCCCAGCTGCACCCCACACACACACTGGAAACCTTCTATTGTGTCCCACTCCGCGAGTCTTCAGGTTAAGGCCTGCACTCACTACGGTATAACATGCCCCTGCTGTACTTCAGCCTACAAAAGTTCTCTTAAAAAGAAATTTCAGTTAATATCATATATTTTTTACATGAACCATAAAATCTAAATATAGTTGTATGGTATTCCATGTTATTATCTCAGACGTGATTATATATATATATATATATATATATATATATATATATATATATATATATATACATATATACATAAAAAATATAATCATAACATTATTTGGTACATAATCTTACTTAAACATTTTAGTGATATTAAAGATTTAAATCACTTTATATTTAATATACACGATACATTAAATACAAATCAGAAAGGTACTTTTAATTTAAATAATATCCATCTTAGTTATAATACTTTTGGTGTATAATCTTGTACAAACATTTGTATTGTTTGATGTTTGAGATTGACGGTAGATATTTGAATTACTTTACATTTAATATATATGATATATTAAATATAAGAAATAATGATACTTCTAATTCAAATCTTCACTACTGATTTCAAAGATTGAGTGGTTAGATACAACAACAACAACAACAACAACTAAGCCTTTTTCCATACTAGACGGGGTCGGCTACATGGATTCTTTGTTTCCACAGATCTCTATCGTGTGCCATGTTAGCAGTTAACTCCCAATAAGCTAGATCATTCTTTATTGTTTCTTTCCAACACTTTTGTGGTCGTCCTCTACCTCTTTTAATACTTTCCAAATTTAGGTTTTCTAACCTTCTTACAGGTTCTTCTTTTGATCTTCTTTCTATATGTCCAAACCATCTTAAACGATGTTCTCTCATTTTATCCTCTATTGGTGCCACTCCTAATTTGTTTCTAATAACCTCATTATGTATACGATCTTTTCTTGTATGACCACTCATCCATCTCAACATCTTCATTTCTGTCACAGACATCTTTTGTACATGTTGATGATTATCTGCCCAACACTCAGAACCATAAAACATGGCAGGCCTAACTGTTGCTCTATAATATTTACCTTTTAATTTTAATGGTATCTTCTTGTCACAAAGAATACCTGATGCTCCTCTCCATTTTAACCAACCAGCATTAATTCTATGTGTAACATCTCCATCAATTCTTCCATCACTTTGAAAAATTGACCCTAGGTATTTAAAACTTTCCTTTTGGGGAATGCAATGTGTGCCAATTTTAATTTCTATGTCCTCTGAAGTAGCCAAATGATCAAACTTACATTCCATATATTCTGTCTTTGTTCTACTAAGTCGGAGGCCTTTGTTTTCTAATGTTTCTCTCCATAGTTCCAATTTTCTATTAACTTTTTCCTTAGACTCCTCCACTAATACAATGTCATCTGCAAATAACATACACCAAGGTACTTCATCTTGAATATGTTTTGTTAACTCATCCATCACCATTATAAATAAGTATGGACTTAAAGTTGATCCTTGATGTAACCTAATATTAACTTCAAAGAAGTCTGTCGTTCCTTCATGAGTCCTCACACATGTTTTTGCACCATCATACATGTCTCTTATAAGGTTAATATATGTCCATGGGATACCTCTTTTTCCAAAGTTCTCCAAAGAACCTCCCTCGGTACCCTATCATAAGCTTTTTCTAGATCAATAAATATCATGTGAAGGTCTTTCTTTTTTGCTCTAAAATGTTCCATAAGACGTCTCAAAAGGTGAATCGCTTCAATAGTAGATCTACCAGGCATAAATCCAAATTGGTTCTCTGTTGTACTTGATACTTGTCTTAACCTACGTTCAATAATTCTTTCCCATAATTTCATAGTATGACTCATTAACTTGATACCTCGATAATTCGCACAATTTTGAATGTCTCCCTTGTTTTTATATATGGGTATAAGTGTACTTGCTCTCCATTCCTCGGGCATCTTTTGGTTTTTCCATATTTCATTAAATAGTCTTGTGAGCCAAGTGATTCCTATTCCTCCTAGTATTTTCCAAACTTCTATAGGAATATTATCTGGTCCTACCGATTTACCACTCTTCATATGTTTAAGAGCCTCTTTGACTTCATTCTTTTGAATACGTCGGTAGAAATTGTGGTTTATATACTTTTCTGACTTGGCTAAATCTCCTAAACTAATGCTAACATCGTTATTTTCATTAAAAAGATTATAAAAATAGTTTTTCCATCTATTTCTTATATCATCATTTGCCACTAGAAATTTTTCATCCTCGTCTTTTATGCATCTAACATAATTAAGATCTTTAGTTTTCTTATCTCTAGCCCTAGCTATCCTAAAAATGTCTCTTTCACCCTCTTTTGAGTTGAGTTTTTTATATAAGTCCTCCCAAATCTTAGCTTTTGCTTCACTAACGGCCTTTTTTGCTTCCTTCTTTGCTTTCTTATAAGCTTCTAAAGTTTCACTAGTTTTCTTAGCATAATGTAATTTGTAACATGCTCTCTTTGCCTTGATTTTATTTTATACTACTTCACTCCACCACCAAGCTTCTTTTTGTGCCGGTACACCTCCCTTAGATACCCTTAACACATCTTTCGCAACTTTCCTAATATGTATAGCTATATTGTTCCACATATCACAGGGTGTGCCAACATAATTCCAAACATCTCCTTGCAAGACTTTCTGTTTAAATATATCTTCTTTCTCGTTTTTGAGGTTCCACCATTTAATCCGAATAGCTCGATGCACTCTTTTCTTCTTTGTCCGCATTTTTATTTGTAAATCCATAACTAAAAGTCGATGTTGGGTGGTTAAGCTTTCTCCTCGAATTACCTTACAATCTTTACAACACGCTCTATCTTTTTTTCTACAAATAAAGTAATCAATTTGTGTTTGTGATAAGCCACTCTTATAAGTAATTAAATGTTCATCTCGTTTTTTGAAGATTGTATTGACTATAAAGAGATCAAATGACATAGCAAAATTTAAAATCTCCCTACCTTCCTCGTTTATATCCCCATAACCAAAGTTTCCATGAATCCCTTGATATCCTAATGCCTCTTTACCGACATGTCCATTTAAATCTCCTCCTAAACAAATCATCTCCCTTTCTGGAATCTTTTGAAACACCTTATCTAACTCTTCCCAAAAAACTGTCTTTATACTATCTTCTAGTCCTACTTGGGGTGCGTAAGCACAAACTATATTCAAAACCTCTACTCCTAACACTAATTTCAATGTCATGATTCGGTCACCATATCGTTGTATGTCTACTACACTCTCCTTTAAATCTTTATTTATGATAATACCAACTCCGTTTCGGGCCTTTTCTTTACCTGAGTACCATAATTTAAAACCTATATCCTCTATCTCCTTTGCTTTTTCTCCAACCCATTTTGTCTCTTGTAAACATAGAATATGAATCTTTCTCCGAATCATAGTATCTACCACCTCCATTAGCTTACTCGATAATGTTCCGATTTGTAATCCATGTTGTAGAAATCCGACGAAGTTTTACGCTGGCTGTCGGAAGCCTAACACAACCCTCCTCCTTTATCCGGGCTTGGGACCGGCAATGCAAGGGTGATCCCTTAGATGTTTGTACAAAATTATATACTCAAAGGTATTATATAGCTAAAACTCTCTCTAAGACATATATATATGATGCACATCTTTTTCACACATAAACACAAATTTATTATATATATATATATAGGAAATCAAGAATTAGTATACCACGTGTGAGACGTGCACCGGTGCATTGTAAGATACTTTTTTAATAAAAAGAATTTAAAATTCAAAAAGTATATATATATACCTACCTTTTGCTTTTCAAATTTAAAAGTGAACCATCCGTGCATTAGTGCACGACTGCTCCATGCTACACCAAATTTGGTCTCCCTATATATATACGATTTAAAATTTTCAACAATTTACTCTTAATATAAACGGTTGGAGTTTAGTCCTAAATATTTTTAATTGTGAGAACTTTAATGCCGTTGGAAGTGGGGTATGAGGCACCCGTCCATTGCCATCACTAAGTACAATGCCTTTGAGTAAAAGCTGGAGCACATCTCTTCAAAAATTTCCATAATATGTGATCTTCATATTTCCTCAATGTCTCCATATACATCTGGATGATTTACATTTGAAAAATCACATTAAATAAAGTTATAGAACTAAAATTTAGGAAATATGTCTGGTAGCGAGATCTTTTGAAAGATTTGCTCATTCCTGTATTCCTCGATCATGTAATAGTGCAGCAGATGCATTGGCCGCATTCATAGAAAAAAGTTGAAAGGAACGAGGCCATTAACTCAATTCTGAAGTGTTGAAAGAAGCTTGAATTAGGTCAGGCTTAATCAAAAGTTAAGTTAAATGAAGTTCGCGATCAAATTTACAATCAAACTTTCATTTAGCATTTGGGTTGGATCTATATTCGAGTTTAGATCGTGTCTTCCATGCACTGTATGTTCTGAAGAAGTTTTTGGTAATGAACTTTGAACAGAGCAAAGCTCATTGAGAAATATTGCAAAAACTAAAACAAAACCATAAAAGTGGCTTGACGAATTAAGGCCTGAAGAGCAATACTAGGTAATCCACGGTACCTTCTTAGTGTCACACCATCCAGCTCCCACTAACACTGCTCATTTCTGAAGTGTCCAAGAGCCAAACATTGTTAAGACAAACACAAGATTAAAGATTGCCTAAAAGTTTCAATATGGTTTGACACAAACATCAGTTATTGAATCATCAAAAATTTATGGGCTGTTTAATTAGGAAGTGTTGAAAGTCATAATCCTTTCAACTTCAGTTATTTAACCATAAAAAACTTACCCATTTCTGAAGTGTTCAAAACTTAAAGATTGTCTTTTGAACGCTTTTTAAGCAAGAACACCAACATGAAATTTATGAAGCCATTTACTGAGATCTCATAGTTTCATGTGGCAAATATCGTGCACTTCGAAAGAAAAATTGACGATGTTCATGAAAACTTAAAACAAAAATCCTTGTTTTCATGTAAGAAGCATGTTGAGTGTCAGATTGGAGAATTTGAGAAATCAAATACCCCGTTCTTTAACTTTCAGAGCATTTATTTTCTTCGAACACAGAAACTGTTGCAACTTTCTTTTTTTCATTCTGAGATGAAATGAAGAGAATAAATACCGTCTAAATTATTGGCTGAAATTTAAGAGAATAAATATCGTCTTCTTGACTAGAAAAACACAGATTCCCAACTAGAGTTCCAGTTCGATCATTTGGAGGCCTCTACTCCCAAAAGCAACCATGGAGAATTGGATGCCGATACAAACAGATCTACAAAGAAGCCCACAACGGATCGACCCCGCCGACTTCTCGGGATCCATGAGAAATCAAAGATCACAACAATCGAAAGCCCCTTTTCTCTTCAGCTGAGAAAAGGCCATTTTCAGCATTGGGAGTAGGGCAGGATCGGCGAGGGAGGCCTCCATCGTTGGGTTCGTTCGCCCCTTTTGGATATCTCTTCGCCGATCGACGTCGATCGAATTCTCAGTGGAACCCCTCGCTTGGAACCAATGCTTTCGGTTTTCGTTTTCTTCGTTTCGTTCAGACTCGCGGGAGTTATTCCCGCTATATTCACAATTAGAATTTCGAACACAATGAGACGTATGGCACGACGCGGGATACGAAATCTTGAACCGAAGCATCAAGCCCGCGGTCATACATGTAAATTCAAGCGGTAACACAACGTCAACAAAGAAGGGAAGAGGGAGAGGGAGGGAGACTAAGGCGGCAATATATAAATTTTGAATTTGAGGCACTCGTATGCAAATATCTGAATTTCTGGTTTTAACGGAGAGCGAGAGCGAGAGGATTTTGGATAACACGGGTCCAATCCTTTAAGATTTGATCCAAACTGAACGAAATACAAATAATAACTCCAAAGGTTGCTGAATTTAAACACATTTATCTGAAATAAATAATTGCAGATCGTCCAACCTCAACTAAAGGGCAAAAGAAGAAGAATCCCTTTTGTGGTAGATCATACAGACAGTGTTCCACTGTCATGAACTAATAGATTACATGAAAATATATTAAATAATGAACTTTCCTAGTAAGCCACTTATGACATATCAACTGCTTTTTCTTATTCTTTGTCTTATCTTTTTGTATTCTTTTATCTTATCCGTTTTTGTTTTTCCTAATATCGGATCCTCATGAATTTATTTATGACTTGAATAGAATCATCCTTTTGTTTGACAACTTTGTACCAATGTTATTAAGATTGTATCGTATAATATGATTTTATTACATATTGGTACCAGAATTGATACATTTAATGTATTTGTGGTGTATGATATAATATAGATTTTTTAAAACCATGCCTTTCAACTTTTGAAGCTCGAAGTTGTTTTTTAAACTCTCTACAGTTACCATCTTTGACCTTCTTATCATTTTCTCTTTTCGAAAGATCTCTTTCTCAATCCTCCAAAGGTGAGTCTCAAATTTCTTATATCCGTCAATTATTGACAATCCCGGTTCTTATTTGATAGGAGATTCTATAGGAAGAAAGTTTGAGAATAACAAAAAAAACATCATTGGGATGTAATTTTTATGAACATATCATAAATTAGTCGTGTAAGATGCCATCTAGCTTAAACCAAAATGACCGTGCACCTTTACTCTATTGTGACTCAATAAGTCAAGGTGAAAATGCTTATCAATACTCTAACAACAACAACTAAGCCTTTTTCTATAAAAGATGGAGTCGGCTACATGGATTCTTTGTTTCCACAGAGCCCTATCATGTGTCATGTTGCAGTTAACTCACAATAAGCTTGATCATTCTTTATTGTTTCTTTTCAACACTTTTATGGTCGTCCTCTACCTCTTTTAATACTTTTAAAATCTATTTTTCATACCTTCTTAGAGGTTCTTCTTTTGATCTTCTTTCTATATGTCAAACCACCTTAAACGAACGTCATACACGTAAATTCAAGCGGTAACACAACGTCAACAACAAAGAAGGGAAGTGGGAGACTCAGGCGGCAAAATGTAAATTTTGAATTTGAGGCACTCGTATGCAAATATCTGAATTTGGCCTGCAGGTAAGGTAGTCTGGCATGTCCCAACTGCACCAGTTGTTTAACACTTAACTATCAAGTCTTTCCCACACTAATTTGGCCTGCAGGTGACCCTGATCTTGTGGCACATTAGCATTTAACTCCATAAAACAAGACCAGTAATAAATAGAGCATCAGATGAGATAAAAGACGTTAGATTGCCACAATGACACCACATACATCATAGGTCGTGATATATTCTAAAGACAAATCATATCTCGTACCTGTCATTTCCATCTACCTCCACCATTTTATGCAAATAGTCCATAGAGAAACCACATTAAGTGTCCAGATTCAGATAGAATAGACTGTATTGTGTCTCAATAAGTCAAGGTGGAAATGCTTACTAATATATATATATATATATATATATATATATATATATATATGTGTGTGTGTGTGTGTGTGTGTGTGTGTGTGTGTGTGTGTGTGTTCATTACTTCCTTGCAGGCAGAGTAGACACAAAGTTTCTCGTTCCAACGAGTGGATTTTCATTGGTTTTTAGTGACGTATCAACAGCCTTTTCTTATTCTGTCTCTTAATCTTTTGTCTTTTCATTCTTTGTTAATGTAATCGATTTAGTGATGCAACATCTGCCTTTCCTGAATATTGGGTTCTCGTGGATTTATTTATGACCTGAACAGATTCATCCTTGCCTTCGGCAGCTTTGTACTATAACTACCTTTGTTCACGACACTTGGTGTTGCAGTAGAAGCCTACTCTTGTTCTGGCTCTTGCAGCAAATCTCGTAACACCTCGACAGTTTCTTCACAAGTTCTAAGATCTATTAGAAAAAGTCCGTCGAGTTATTATGGTGACTGTCAACTGCTTAACACAACCCTCCTCTATTTAAGCTTACACCTGCCACGAATGAGAGATCATCAACCCTGTTCGTGAACTTAATGGTTACAATAATCAATATAGTGGCGGTCCGATTTTGTTGGAATGAATAAACCGGTATTGTCTGCCAGACCGATCTCGTCTTTCAAAGAGAAAAGGAGAGTGTAGATAACTCTAGTATTCTTGATCGGCTCTCTTATTAATCCCCAACGATGAGAAGGACAATTTTCTTGCATGGGCCAAGGATATAATTTATAGAGAAGTTAAACGACTGTCACAGGACGTTGACTGTAAGCTGATTACTCTCCACACCTGATTCAGGTGCTGGAATCGCCTGAAAATGTCATACTTAACTTAGATTTGATTTAGTTTCAAGTCATTTGGATCCACTTAGAATCATTTGAGTCATAATTCATGTATTAAATTTAGATTTTTATCCAATATCTTTGATTTGATGGGCTCAAGTCAAGTATCCCTCAATCATTGGTGTTGTATCACCATATCAATACAATCATGTGTTTTCCAACTCCAATCTATATAAATAATGGTGCCGGCCATTATTGTAAAAGATTATTCTATTGTCATAATTTGCATTTGATACTTTCTCTATTTTTCTCTTGAATTTAAAGAGAGGAGAATCATCAGAGAGAGACGAACCGATTGTGTGACAAGTTTTTTAACTAATTATTCAACAAGCAATTGAGCAACGCCAACACGATGCAGCCTCTCATATTTTGGAGTGTCTGATAGTCCATCCCATGACAGCCTCGCATATTTTTCTTTAAATTTTGAGACTTTTAATATGTTTCTGCTTTTTGACAGTTCCGGACTCAAACCGGAGGTGGCGGTTCTGAACCATAACCAGAAGGGTCTAAGCTGGTTCGGTCACATTCTAGGTTCTGCGGTAATCGGAACCTGCGGTTTGGAACTGACAGTTCCGATTTACCTGGAACTCCCCATGTCTAGGAGGACGGATTCTGGAAAAATAAAAGCACCTCATTTTACTGGAAAGTAAATGAAGTCATCATTGTGTTGTCTGAAAAACAAAAGAATCATATTCCGCATATTATTATTTAAATCAGCTTTAATACAGAATCAATGGGGGCCTAGGATCATGTACCTTCTGCATATATTCTCTAGCAGCAGCGAAATGGAAAGAAAACTAATGCAGAAAAAGAATGGATAGAACCACAAAGTTCTACGAATGAAATTATGAAACGACAATAATGAGTAGCTCTTTCAGTTAAAACTGTTTAAATTGCCGACAGCAATCATCACTGGCATATCTCCCGAATGTGCATAAGGAAGTTCAAGTCCTGTAAGCACCAAAATCTTATGCAGTTTGGCAGTTGAAAGTCCTGGAAAGATGTTACCTGCACTCTCAGCACAGCAGATCTCTGTATCTCCTATTACCGGAAACGAAGAGAGCATGCATAGCATAACACGATAAAATTCTTAATCCTTTGCACACAAGCGCTCTGCAGGCAATGAAGATGAAAACACAAAAAGAAAATTAGGCTAAAATAGAAGGAGATACAAGGAATACACATTCCACGAGCCCCAGATTCAAGATGAATGGCTTAAACTAAGATGAACATGTGAAAAAGAAGCTGTGCTTTACGGCATCCCTTTTGAAGAAAGAACAGCCTTTCATGTTTCTTCTTCGCAGCAATTTACCTACAGAGCATACCAGACTCGTCTAGAAAGGTAGTACCTAAGGTGGAGGGCGTTTTCCAACCCGATGTCAACTAAAGAAATTTATAGCCTTTGTCTCTTTAGAAGAGATGATGCGATTTTTTTTTCCAGATTCTTTTTATTCATAATGATGCTTGAAACAGAAAAGTTCATCCGATACTTTCGTGTACTGTGTAGTTACTACTTACTACAGCGGAAGTCACATGTTAAACCTGACTAGCAAAGAACCAAAATAAGATAACTATTCACAAACTTGTCAACAGCCGTCCAAAACAACAATTCAGAAATCTAAAATAAATAAAGGTGCTCCTGAAAATGAGAATAGGGTAAAGCCAATTATGTAAAGGAATGTCACAAGGGAGATAGAAACATACTAAGATATTCATAGGCTAATATCATTGAGGTTCCCCAGGCCGACATGCTAATAAACCTTGGACCTAATCCTCTGTAAAGACCCTTCCATCCATCTTCAGCAATCAATTTTCTTATAGCCTGTCTGGTTGTTTCGTTCTTTTCTTTTTCCAGAACCTAGAGAACAAGAACAAGAGCAAATAAATGTCAGAAGAAAGCTAAGAATGTAACACAGTCATGTCCTTAAAATCCTCAAGCAACGAAGGATGAAAAGTAACATCTCAAGGCAGACCAGGAACGCATAGCCCAACATTAAAAGGACGGAACCAGAAACTTACCTGTCTTCGAGTCTTGATGGTATCCAAAGGTGTAGTGATGAGTGAAGCTGTGGCACCAGATACGATTCCTCCAGCTGCTTGAACTAAAACTATTTCCCATTGTTTAGGGGTTGAATCCTTATTATCAGCAACATAACCTAGAAGTCTAGGTAATTGGTAGAACAATAGTGCATTAAGTTAAAATATGCCCTATGAGCAACTCCAACTCAAAAAGCTAACTGTAGCACCTAGTAGAGGAACAAGAATTATTATGTGCATTTTTGTGAAGACGACATTGATTTTGCAGAAAGGATCTACTTGCATGAGTGTTACAATAGTAACGTGAAAATACCATACAGGTAAGAAAATAAGGAAAAGTTCATAAAAGGAGGAAATTTAGGGTATAAGAGGATAAAGAATGAAAGTGTAACACAAAAGATGGAAAATGTAGTGGTTTGTCTCATGTCCTATATCTAGGCTCCTGATGTAGGCCACACCTTGATCACTCGAATTAATGCAATGCCTTGAGGGAAAAGGTTTCAGATCTGAACAAAACTATATCTATCATTAGAAGAAATGTAGGTAACTTTCCTTCCAACTCATATCAACATAGAGACAAGAAACAAATCAACAACAACTAAGCCTTTTTTTCATATTACATGGGGTCGGCTACATGAATTTTTGTTTCCACATAGTCCTATCACGTGTTAGTTAACTCAATATAAACTAGATCATTCTTTATTGTTTCTTTCCAACACTTTTGTAGTCGTCCGCTCCCTCTTTTAGCATTTCCACAATCTAGTTTTCATATCTTCTTATGGGAGTATCCCTATGTTGTCTTTCTACATGTTCAAACCGTCTTAAATAATTTTCTATCATTTTATCTGATAAAATATTCTTATTAACATAATGAATAAAACTTACAAGATCGGTCAGATTAGGGAAATACATCCAATCTGTCTCAATACAAGATGGGACGACCTCCTTGGCTGCCGTTCAGCCACAGTTCTATTTCATTATGATTAACCCTAATCTAGGAATTTATAAGCTTTATAACTTGAATGACTAATCTACCCCTAAGCAAGTTTAAATACTACTAAACGAACATAACCTAATCTAAGACTCAGAAACGACTAACTAGGACCCAAACATGATTTCTACTGTCAAATACATAACTAGATAAACACGATTCATGTCTTCAACACTCCTCCTCAAGTTGGGTGAAAGATGTTAAGAATTCCCAACTTGGATAAAGTGTCTCTTAGTTGTCTGCTTGGAGTAGCTTTAGTGAAGAAATCAACCCTATGTTTTGATGATTGAACATACTCCAACTTGAATTTTTGATTGGATATTTTCTTTCTGATGAAGTGGCAATCAATTTCTATATGTTTAGTTCTTTCGTGGTATACAAGATTGGATGTCATTTGGATTGCTGCACTGCTATCATAATATAGTGGTATCGGCTGAATCGACGTAATTTCAAGTTTACATATTAATGAATATACCAAATTTCCTTCACACATGGCTTGTGCTATTGCTCTATATTCTGCTTCAGCTGTAGATCTGACAACAACTGTCTGTTTTTTACTTTTCTACGATATAATATTTTCACCAAGTAATGTAACATAGCCGGCGGTCGATTTGCGATCATCATGTGATCCTGCCCAGTCTGCATTGGAATAAAGTTCAATACATAGATTGGAGGATTTAGTATAAAGTAACCCATGCCAGATGTTGATTTGATATATCGAAGAATTCTATACACTGCATCCATACGGTTCTTGACAGGAGAATACATATATTTGCTCACAATACCAACTGCATAAGTGATATCTGGACGAGTAATTGTAAGATATATAAGTTTTCCAACCAAAGTCTGATATTTGTGAATGTTTTTGAACTCATCACTATCACCAATGAACAATTTCTGATTTACTTCCATAGGAATGTCACTTGGTTTACAATCTATCATGTTTGTTTCTTGGTCCTTGGTTGGAATACAACACCTCTAGGAAGTAATGAAGTCGGCCCAAATCCTTGAGATCAAATAGTCTATGAAGATTACTCTTCAACTTTGATATTTCTTCGAGGTCATCTCCTGTAACAATGATGTCATCCACATAGACAACAAGAATGGATAATTTTGTACCTTGTTTGAAGAAGATTGTATGGTCATTGAGGCTTCTTCTGTATCCAAGATTGCATACTGCTTTACTGAATTTCTCAAACCAAGCTCTAGGTGACTGTTTTAGTCCATAAATAGCTTTATTTAGCTTGCATATTTTGAGTTCAGAGGTTTTTGTACTCATTCCTGGAGGTAGTTCCATGTATACTTCTTCATTCAAATCTCCTTGTAAGAAAGCATTCTTCACATCTAGCTGCCATAGGTCCCATTTCAAGTTAGCCTCCAAACTGAGGAGTATTCTTATAGAAGTGAGCTTAGCCACAGGTGCAAATGTTTCAGTGTAGTCAATTCCATATGATTGACTATATCCTTTAGCAACTAGTCTTGCTTTGTATCTTTCTATGGTTCCGTCTGCCTTATATTTAATCGTGAACACCCATTTGCATCCCACAATGTTCTTGTCAGGAGGTAGTTTTGTGATGGTCCAGGTGTTATTTTTCATAAGAGCATTTAGTTCCTCCTTGCCGATTTCCATAAAGGACACTTATATGCTTCTTCAAATGTTAGGAATTTTATATTTCTCAGCGTTCATAACAAAATGTCGATAATTCACAGAAGTATTTTCATATGATACACAATATGAGATAGGATATCTTGCACAAGTGTATTTACCTTTGCGAATGGCAATAAGAATCTCCAGGTCTTCTTCCACTTGCAATTGAGGATCTGAGTCAGGGGAAATATCTTTAGCGAATGGTTCTTCTTGAGAGTAAATAATCTTTCTCGGTCCTTTCTTGTACATGAGGATCTCATATGATTCTTGCGCCTCCTTTGATTCATGCTCCGTTTCTCTATAGTCATCTGCTTTGTACTCCCCCTCACTAGGAACTAGTGGAAAGACAGAGAGAATAGTAGGTGGAGATGTAGTAGACTCCCTTTGAGAAGAGTAATATGGAGTATATTCTGAGAAGGTGACATCCATGGAAACATATAATTTTTTAAGAAGAGGATCATAACACTTATACCCTTTTTGAGTATTTGAATAACCAAGAAAAATTCACTTCACTGATATTGCATCAAGTTTATCACATATATGGATATGCACAAAACAGGTACACCCAAAGATACGATGAACTATATGAAAGGGTTTTGATTTCTTATCGAGAGATTGCATTGGACTTTCACCATGAATGGTGTTACTAGGCATTCTATTGATCAGATGAACAACAGTAAGAACAACTTCTCCCCAGTAGAATTTAGAAACATTATTTTGAAGTAATAGAGTTCTGGCTACCTCCAGAATATGACGATTTTTGCTTTCCGCGATGCTATTTTGCTGAGGTGTATAGGAACAAGAGGTATGATGGATGTATTCACCCCCATTATCTGACCGAAGAATTTTTACGGAAGCATTGAGCTGAGTAAGAATAAATTTATGCACAATGAGAAAGATAGAAGCACCTTCAGATTTTGTTTTTATTAAATAAACGATTGTAAGACGTGTACAATTATCGATAAAGGAGACAAAATATTTATGACCAAACAAAGACGTAACAGGACTGAGACCCCATATTTCAGAATGGAGAAGCTCAAAAGGTTGAGAACGCCGAGAGTCACTTAAAGGATAAGGAGCTCTGTGGTGTTTCCCAAGCTGAAAGATCTCACATTCAAACTGACACTTATTGGACTTGACTCTAAGATGAGGTATAATGTATTGAAGTTTTGAAACTGATAGATGACCAAGACGACAACGCCAAAGGCGAATTTCTGCATCCTGAACAGTGACGATTGAAGCGCTGGAAGAAGTTGCAGGCTGAGAATGATCGTCCAGAACATATAGTCCTTTCTGTAGTTTACCATGACCAAAGATTTTCCCCATCTTCAGATCCTGAAATACACAGCCAGTAGGGTAGAAGATTACACAACAGTCTATAGTACGAGTTAAAGAATTGACTGAAAGAAGATTTATCGGGAAACTAGGAACATGATATACTGATTTTAAATCTGAGAAACAAGTGGATACACTTCCCTATCCAATCATATAAGAGTAAGAGCCATCTGCCAACTTAATAGGCTCTTGTTTTTAAGAGTTCTGTATTTTGAAAAATATGATAACTTGCCTACCATATGGAATGTAGCACATGAATCAATTATCCAAGTTTTTGAATGAGGATGAGAAAAGGTGTTACCCTTCACAGTATGTGTAGCCCAGCAACTGTAGCTTGAGACGAAGAAGTTGAAGTCTATTCGGATAGTTTATGTTCGAGGCCCTCTATCCTTTTAATAATCTCTTGAATTACTTCTGCACTGGGAGTTGAATTTTCTGCTGCATGAATTGAGTGATTTCGATAATAATCTGGTCTGCCTGTAATTCCCAACAATGTTCTCTAGAATGTCATGATTTGTCACAATGTGAACAAACAATTTTGTCTTTCTCATCAGAATGATATCTACCTCGTCCACGTCCACGACTATTATCCACCTCTGCCACGAAAGTGTGAACTGTCTCCTCTTACTTGAAGTGCTTGTTGATCTGTAACAGGAACATTATTCTTCTCAAGATTTCTGCGATCTTCTTCTCTGATTAAAAGAGAGTATATTATGCCCAGTGTAGGAAGCTCTTCTCTGCCTAATATGTTTAGTTTCACTTACTCAAATTCAGGATTTATACCACACAATAAGTCAAATACTTTCTTCTTTTCACTTTTAACATTTCTTTTATTTTAACAGGCAGAGCACTTGATATTTGTATAATAAAGGAGTTCATCCCAGAGACCCCGAAGATCTGCATAATATTCGCTGATAGAATAAGTTCCTTATTTACATTTTCTGATCTTTTCTAAAATCTCGTATTCTTTTGCCACATTCTTCTTTCTGGAGTAAGCTTCGAAAACGGCGCACCAAATCTCATGAGCAGATTCAAGAAACATAAAGGTTTTTGCAATTGAAGGAATCATATATTGAAGGAGCCAGGATGATATCAGGACATCTTCTCGTCGCCAAGTAGGATAGTGAGTATCATGTATTTCTGGATTAAGTGTTTGGCCCATGAGATGGGCCCATCTCCTCCTGGTTATAACAGACAGTTCTACATACCTAGACCACTCTAGATAGTTTCTTTTATCCAACTTCGTTGTGGTAATCTGTAAAGTTTCTCCTTTTTCATTCATGTCGTGTTCGGATACCACAAAAGGCATTTCAATTACCGCATTGCCTTTGCTGGCCATAGAAATCTAAGTAAGAATCTTCGTAGCAATCTGATTCAAGAGAAAAAAATATTTAGTCTTCTACACGATTTATGAGACTGCCACGTTTTTCTGAATATGTCCACGACTGTATATTGATCAATAGATCAATATGCAACAAGAAGGTTGTTTAGTCTTCTACACGATTTATGAGACTGCTATGGGTTGTTTAATCCCCTTGTTCCAAGAAAGTTGACTTGAATGATAACAGTCAGGATCTTCTCATGATATGCAGTTTAAATCTTGGCCGACGAACCACTAAACTCAACACAATGTATTGCTGAACAATATGAAAGTGAATTGATCACAATATGCAGTTCACGTATTTCAGATTTCTTGCCAATAACAAGAAGGTCTGCCCTGTTTCATCACGATCTGTAGACTTTACAATTAACTGCAACTTGACTTAGTCCACAAACGCCCGAGTACCAGCCACCGTGAGCCGATCGTTTCCTCGTTTTTGATGAAAAATCAGCAACCCTAAATGACATGCACAAAATATTAGCCTCTTGCAGAAAACACCTTTTAAATCTGCGATTTCAAGGAATGTTGTTGCCTGATATGAAGAGGATCTTCCCACAACCATAAAACTGAGTCTTTTAAACGAAAAAACAAGGATTTACCAGCCTTCTAGGCTCTGATACCATGATAAAATATTCTTATTAACAGAATGAATAAAACTTACAAGATCGGTCAGATTGGGGAAATACATCCAATCTGTCCCAATACAAGATGGGACGACCTCCTTGGCTATCGTCCAGCCACAGTTCTGTTTCATTATGATTAACCCTAATCTAGGTATTTATAAGCTTTATAACTTGAATGACTAATCTACCCCTAAGCAATTTAAATACTACTAAACGAACACAACCTAATCTAAGACTGAGAAACGACTAACTAGGACCCAAACATGATTTCTACCATCAAATACATAACTAGATAAACACAATTCATGTCTTGAACATTATCCTCTACTAGTGCTACTCTCAATTTGTTTCTAATAACCTCATTATGTATAAGGTCTTTCCTTGTGTAACTGCTCATCCATCTCAACATCTTCATTTCTGCTACACAAACTGCCCAACACTCATAACTGTAAAACATAACAGGCCTAATTGCTGCTTTATAATATTTACCTTTCAACTTCAATGGTATCTTCTTATCACATGCCCCTCTCTATTTTAACCAACCAACATAAATTCTATGTATAGCATCTCTATTAATTTTTCCATCGCTTTGAAAAATTGACCCAAGGTATTTAAAACTTCCTTGTGAGGGATGCAATGTGTAACAATCTTAATTTTTATGTCCTTTGAAGTACACAAATGATCAAACTTACATTACATATATTTTATCTTTTATTACTAAGTCAGAAGCCTTTACTTTATAATGTTTCTCTCTATAATTCTAATTTTCTATTAACTTTTTCCTTGAACTCATCACTAACACAATATCATTTGCAAATAACAAATACCAAGGTACTTCATCTTCAATATGTTTTGTTAACTCATCAAAGATCAATATAAATAAATATGGACTTGAAGTTGATCCTCGATGTAACCCAATATTAACTTCAAAGAAGTTTGTCATTCCTTCATGAGCCCTCACACATGTTTTTGCACCATTGTACATGTCTCTTATAAGGTTTATGTATGTTAATGGGATACTTTTTTTTTCAAGGTTCTTCAAAGAACCTCCCTTGGTACCCTATCGTAAGCTTTTTGTAGATCAATAAATATGATGCGAAGGTATTTCTTTTTTACTCTAAAATATTCTATAAGACGTTTCAAAAGGTGAATCGTTTCAACAGTAGATCTACATGGCATGAATCCAAATTGATTATGTGTTGTACTCATTACTTGTTTTAACCTATGTTCGATAATTCTTTCCCATAATTTCATAGTATAGCTCATTAACTTGATACCTTTATAATTCGCACAATTCTGAATGACTCTCTTGTTCTTATATGTGGATATAAGTATACTCACTATCCATTACTTGAATATCTTTTGGTTTCTCTATATTTTATTAAATAGTCTCGTCTCTTAGAATTTTTCATACTTCTATAGGAATATTGTTTGGTCCTATAGATTTACCAACCTTCATATATTTAAGAGTCTCTTTGACTTCATTCTTATGAATTCATCAGTAGAAATAATGGTTTATATACTTTTCTGATTTGGCTAATTCTCCCAAATCAATACTACCATATGTACTTTAATTAAAAAGATTATAAAAATATTTATTTATTTATTTTTGATATCATTATTTGCCACTAGAATCTTTTGATCCTCATCTTTGATAAAACTAACAAAAGTATGATCCTTAGTTTCTTATCTCTAGTATTAGATATCCTAAAAATCTCTCTTTCACCTTCTTTTGAGTTAATCTTTTTTATATAAATCCTCTCAAATTTTAGCTTTTGCTTCACTAATGGCCTCTTTCGCTTCTTTCTTTGCTTTCTTATAAGCTTCCCAAGTTTCACTTGCCTTCTTCGCACAATGCAATTTATAACATGCCTTCTTTGCCTTGATTTTATCTTCCACCACTTCATTACATGACCAAGCTTCTTTTTGTGCCGGTACACTTCCCTTAGATTCACCTAACACATCTTTTGTCACTTATCTAATATGTATAGTCATATTGTTCTACATATCAGAAGGTGTACCTAAATAATTTTGAACATCTCCTTGAAATACTTTCTATTTAAATATCTTTTTCTCATATTTGAGGTTCCACCATCTAGTCCGAATAACTTTATGCACTCTATTCTTCTTTGTCCATTTTTTTTCTTAGAAATCCATTACTAAAAGTCGATATCGGGTAGTTAAGCTTTCTCCTCAAATTACCTTGTAATGTTTACAACATGATCTATCTTTTTTTCTACAAACAAAATAATCAATTTGTGTTTGTGATAAGCCACTCTTATAAGTAATTAAATGTTCATCTCGTTTTTTGAAAATTATATTAGTTATAAAGAGACAAGAATCAGATCAAAGAAAATAAAATGACTTGTAAACATTATAGATATTTTTGACTTGGTACACGGGAAAAGTTACCTCCAGATGTAGCGCTGGCTTGAACCGTAACTAGCCCACCATACCGCACTTGAAGGAGAATATGTCATAACTGACAAACCAAAGCCCCTATATAACCCTCTAACGCCATTGGATTTCAAGATTTTACGAGCAACATCCAGTCCACCACTGTATCGCATATGACCAGAGTAACCTTGCACCATTAGCTTTTGACTTACCTGACATACAGCCCATTTTCAAACATAAGATTGCCTTCAAGTAAATTATTACAACAACTAAGCCTTTTCCCATACTAGACAGGGTCAGATACATGGATTTACAAAATAAATCAGCCCTATAATCGAGTCTAAAGTTGAGGCTTCCACCACCATGCCTTTTTCAAACTCAACATCCATATAAAGAACAGAATCCCCACGTCTCCAAGGCACTACGTGACATTGTCAGCAACTTCAAGGTGGATGACGAACCAGAAAACATTTTCACGGTTACAAGACAATGACTAAAGGAATGAAGCTTTCTGTGCAACAAGACACATGTAAGGAACTTGAAGGGAATTGAACATGAAATCAGCTTGTGTTTTGACATAGGCATGCATCATAGGAGTGGTAACCCAGTCTCACATATTTTCTCATGCATGCGCTTCAAGAACCAATTTGTTGGTAAGCAAATATATTCCCTCATCAGCTATTATACAAACCAAACTAGTAGAGTTCATTAAGTCAATTGGACTCATTTGAGTTCCCTCTTGTTAATTGTTCAAACTCATCACTGTGTGAGCAGATTCTACCTTTACCACATGCTCCTATGGAGCTTGTACAACAAAAGTTTCTAATCTCCATGACGACTGCTTGTGTAGCAACAGGTGTTAAACAATTAAGAGCAAATCAGCAGGGCTTGTTCCCAGTTTTCTACATAAGCATGCATTGCACAAGCTAAGGTGAGACGGAAGGAAACCTACCAGAACAGAAAAGAAAAAAACATCTCAAAAGATAACCAGAATGATGTCCATGGTCCTCACGTCCTAGTTTTTTGAGTAACAGTTATCTTCACTATTAGATCCTGAGAACTGTATCTTCAGGAGGGTAAAAATGTTGAACTTCAAATCACAACATTTAGGTATTCCTGAACCAAAATAGACCTATGTTAATGTCAACACAGGCTTATTTGGAGATTTAAATGTGGAAGGTAAGGAAGTTTTAAATTTTGCTATGGGATATGATCTCTTTTTAGCCAATATAATTTTTAAAAAATGAGATAACATTTAATTACTTATAAGAGTAAACACAAATTAATTATTTTGTCTAATAGGAGAAAAAGTAGATTGTGTTGTAAGGATTGTAAGGTAATTTCAAGAAAAAGATTAACTACCCAATATTGACTTTTAGTTATACATTTACAATTAAAGAAGAAGACAAGAAGCAAAGAGTACATAGGGCTACTCAAACTAAATGGTAGAATCTAAAAAATGCGAAAGAAGATATATTTAAACATAAAGTTATTTAAGATCTTTAAATTATTGAGGTACACCTTATGAAATGTGAAACAACATGGCTAAGTATATTATGAAAGCAACAAAAGATGTGTTAGGTGAATCTAAAAGATGTGTACTGATACAATGCATACCGATATAAACTGAAGCTTCGTAGTGGAGTGAAGTAGTGTAAGATACGAAAGGCAAAAAAGGCATGTTAAAATTACATTATACCAACAAGACTAATAAAACTTAAGAGGTTTATAAGAAAGCAAAGAAAAACGAGAAAACAATTGTTAGTGAAGTAAAAACTAAAAGTTGTGAGGATTCATATAAAAAGCTCAACTCAAAAGAAGGTTAAAGAGATATTTTTGAGATAGTTAAGACTAGAGATAAGAAAATAAAGGATCTTACTTTCGTTAGATGCATAAAAGATAAGGATGAGAAGATTATAGTGGCAAGTGATGATATAAAAAATAGATGAAAATTTTACTTTCATAAGCTTTTTAACAAAAATATAGGTGTTAATATTAACTTAGGTGAGCTAACCAAATCAAAATAGTATATAAACTAATTTTTATCGATGTATTAAAAAAATGAAGTCAAAGTAGCTCTTAACTTAACTTAATTTATGAAGGTTGATAAATCTATAGGACCAAACAATATTCCTATAGAAGTATAGAAAATCGTAGGAGAGATAGTATTACTTGACTTAAAAGATTATTTAGTGAAATATGAAAAAATCAAAAGATGTCTAAAGAATGAAAGAAGAGTACAATTATACCTATAGAAGAACAAGGAAGACATTTAGAATTGTGCAAATTATCGAAGTATCAAGTTGATGAGTCATACTCTGAAATTATAGAAAAGAATTATTGAATGTAGGTTGAGACAAATATCAAGTATAATCGAGAACTAATTTGGATTCATACTAGAAAGATCTACTATTGAGCCTATTTATCTATTGAGATGTCTTATGAAATATTTTAGATAAAAAAAGAAAGAACCTTAACATGTATTTATTAATATATAAAAAGCTTACGATAGGATACCAAAAGATATTCTTTGGAGAACCTTAGAAATAACATACGTAAACCTCATAAGAGACATGTATGATAGTGCACAAACATGTACTAGGACCCATGAAAAAATAACAAATTTCTTTGAGATTAATATTGGATTACATGAGAGATCAACTTTTAAGTTCATATTTATTTGTATTAATTATTGATAAGCTAACAAAACATAGTCTTTTGGTATATGTTATTCGCGGATGACATTGTATTAGTGAATGAGTCCAAGGAAAAAGTTGATAAGAAATTGAAACTACGGAGAGAAACATGAGAAAGTACAAGCTTTTGGCTTAATAAAATAAAGACAAAATATATGAAATACAAGTTTGATCACTTGGTTACTTCAAATGACATAGAAAATTAAGATTGGTACATATTGCATCCCTCATGAGAAAAGTTTTAAATACCTAGGTTCGTATTTTCGGAGTGAGAAAAATTAATGCAGGTTGGTTAAAGTAGAGAGGTGTATCATGTATTCTATGTGACAAAAAGATATTATTGAAGTTGAAAGATAAATATTATATAGCAACAATTAAACTAGCTATGTTGTATGGTTCTAATTGTTGGGCAGTTAATCATTAACATGTACAAAAGATGTTTGTGGCAAAAACGAAGATGGTGAGATGGATGAGTTGCCACACAAAGAAAGACAATATACCAATATACGTAATAAAGTTATTAGAAATAAATTGGGAGTGACACCAATAGATAATAAAATGAGAGAAAATCGTTTAAGATGGTTTAGACACGTAGAAAGACGACCAAAGGAAGCTCTAGTAAGAAGGTATGAGAAACTAGATTATGAAGGCGTTAAAGAGGAAGAGGAAGACCACAAAAGTGTTAGAAGGAAATAATAAAGCATGATTTAGCTTATGTTGAGTTAACAGTTAGCATGGCATATGATTGAGTTCTATGGAAACAAAGAATCCATGTAGACGACCCCATGTAGTATGGGAAAAGGCTTAGTTGTTGTTGTTGTTGAATGCCAACACAGGCCTACTATTAATCACTATCTTTTAAGTTCAATGCAGAAGAGAACATAAAAGTAGAATTTTGGCTTTACATGTTCTAAAAATGAAGAAAATATATAAAAATGGTGGATGATCGTGACACAACCATGTGCTAAAAGATCAAGCAGAATTAAGAACTTACCACATCAAGTGGAACAAAGACACCCTGTGCAAAAAGAGATGACGTCAGGCCAGCAACCCCATTTGCTACGGCTGCTTGTGTTGGTTCAGAAAGGTGAAATGGGTCAGTCAGCCTCAGAGCAGCAACTTTTGTTGTCTCCAAAGTTGTAAGAAATATAATCCTTGCTGGAATGGCACCTGTTACGACTGTACCAAAACCCCTATAAAGGCCAGGAATACCATCCGTTCTCAAAATGCTTTTGACAATTGCGAAAGCATTTTTCTCCATAGCATCTTTTGAAGCAACTTGTAACCGGGTTTTTACCACAGAGACAGGATACAGAGCCACTGTAACTCCAGTGAAGAGGCCCGCTCCTACAACATAAAATTTTGTCTTGTCAAGCCTGCAGCAATAGAGAATAAAATGAGAGAATATTGTTTAAGATGGTTTGGACATATAGAAAGAAGATCAAAAGAAGAACCTGTAAGAAGGTATGAAAAACTAAATTTGGAAAGTATTAAAAGAGGTAGAGGACGACCACGAAAGTGTTGAAAAGAAACAATAAAGAATGATCTAGCTTATTGTGAGTTAACTGTTAACATGGCACACGATAGGGATCTGTGGAAACAAAGAATCCATGTAGCTGACCCCGTCTAGTATGGGAAAAGGCTTAGTTGTTGTTGTTGTTGTTGTTGTCAAGACTGCAGCAACACATCGTCCAAACAATGTTGATGGTGTGTGAACTGTGAACTCGAGGTTATCATACATATACTGTACAACATTGATATACATGAAGAATTTTATGAAATTCATGCACCACTATTTTCCAGAAATGTAAGGTTGTAAGTCCTTAACCCTGAAAACTCGCCTTATATAGGAACAGGACTAAGAATCTGTACACAACCTTAACTAGTTCACCATGAAATCCAGAAGCATTACCCCATACAGCATTAAGTACTCAACCCTAAGATGATCGAATCCTCCAGCTGGAAAATATTTCTACTAAAATTTGGGCAAATTGCCTTTGTTTTGGTTTTTCAAATTGTCAAAGATAACCTTTATAAGTACCCTTTAGTTGTTCCAAGACACCTTGTTTTAAAATATGAATATCTCATTCCATCCATCAAGCTGGAGAGGTGTGACTCTTTGTATGCAGTTTAATGAAATTGATGATACTATAGGCACAAAGGTTATCTTTATAATTCTTCAGAAGAAAAGGATTAGAGTAGGAATCCACTACACGGTAAGTTTTGCAATTGAATGCACTAGTCACACTGCAATCACAGGGATTACACTAGAAGCGTATACCTGCTTCAGCAATTCCTTCTGAAATTCTTGTTCAAATATAACCATGAGATTTTGAACGCCATGCAAATTAATGAATTTAGGTAGCACACTTTTCTATAGAATAACCTACACTATCAGTGGAACAAACTTCATAAGTTCCATCATGAGGTACCCCTAAAAATGTGTAAGAAGGTTAAGAAAAGTGCAAGACCATTCATTCTGCAGGCACACACAAGCTGCTACAATACTTTGGATCAAAACAACAGCACCGGTGGATAAGTATCTGCTCTGGAATTTGAGAACAGAACTTGCTATCGATCAGACTACCATGATATGTCAAGAAGAATTTTCCAAAGAAGCATGTAGAGAGAATCTCAGTGGTTTTACAGAGATTTACAAGAAGGGGAATCAGATAACTTTCTGGCTATAACCATCTGTGCCTGAAATGTATATTGACCTTGAATGTTGGATTAGTTAAGAATCTGAAAACATAAAGTTGGGTACAACTTCAGTGGAGTGGAAAGGGATAACAATCTAACAAGTTATGTCAAAAAAGAATTTTTGAAACAAAAACACAGAAGACACCCAAAAGTGGAAAAACCTACACCTTTTCATTCTAAGGGGTCTTTCAGTGTTGTTGAAATGGTCATGAAATAATTAACATCAATCGCCATCGCTCCTAGTGTCTCAATGTTGTCTTAGTTGCAGCACATGGTTTGACAAGAACAAATCAATTTCAGATGTTGCATGTCCTTTAAAGTGCCTCATCTGCTAAAATGAATCCTGTCATATCCTGCATCTGTTATATTTTGCCCCCATTTTACATAATTAAACAATTATCTCCCTTTAATCAGAACTTTTTTCCGTTTTCTTGAAAGGCAAGCAAGGGTTCGGCAGACCCCTACCAGATGCACCAGGCATCCAATTCTCACATATTATCACAGTTTTCCAAGCTTTGCGCCTGTATGGTTAATTATTGAGAACCCTTCTAAAAACAGAAGAACATCAATTTACTGAGACGATAAGCCCATTTTCACCAACATCCCATGTATTATGGATAAATTGAAATGCCCTGGTGTTCTGGTTGCTGGTTTGGGGAAATCCCACACAGGCATATACTCATAAATGTGATCTCTAGAATATAATCTCGAGTGCGTTATATTTCCATGTTTCATCGTGTTCAGTCTCGATAAAATACCCCCATATATACCTACATATGCGTGTCTGTTCGTATGTGTATATCAGAGAGAGAAAGATCCCACCCAAGTTCCCGCATGGTTACCAACTGAAGAAAAATCAAACGGAAAGGGCAATCAATCTGCAAAACGAGTACACACACAGATATTCAATACGAATGAATCTAATCTAACCAATTCCCAGAAAAATCCCCAGCTCCCACCAAAACCTTGAAAGAGAACTACACAAACACCGAAGCTAGTCAGTAGTCATGACCTATTTGCCGAAATGCCGGAAAGACAGAAAACCGCCATTAGAAAAAGAAAATAACACGAAACAAATTCAACGAAAGGCAAATTCATCAAAGGAACTCGTGATCAAAGAACAGTCAGGACGATAGAGAGAGGGGGGGATTGAGAGTGAGATAGGCTCCTTCACCTGTCCCAATTGATTTCCGATTGCCCAAGAGTCTGGGAACGAGATTGTGAACGATCCATGGAAGAGAAGACAAATCACCGTATCTCCTACATAACGGGAGATAAGCAACAGAAGTACCCGTCTAGAGCAGTGCCCTTTCCTCTTTCCGCCTCCCACACATTTGGTCCAAGTAGAAGGCCGCGAGTTTCGAAATGTTAAAAAGTCAGTCCTCGACGCATCTGGCTCAGTCGGTGGGTGGGTTGGTCCTAAGCCGGAGCTTCCAAAAGTGGCAGAGAGGAACAGTAAATATGTAATGCCTTTCTCGGTTTGGTCTGCCTTTACCTTCTTATTTATATTAGTTAATGAATATATTTTCTGTAGTTGAAATTTAATTTTAATAAATTTATTAAAATCCATTTTGAATAATCGACTCACGTTTAGTAAAAAAGAATCTAGAAAAGCCTTTGCTTGCTTTTATTCTTTGCCGCCATTATCACCAGCTCCCTTTTCATATCACCACTATCAATTGTTGCATTACTTCTCATGAGAACACGTACACAACCCAACCCGTGCCCAAGGCCTTCTCTAGTTGGTCTGTTCAGCCAAATTCATCACTACCCACATCACTCTTTCCTTCACTCTTCCCGATTCGGGATCCATCAGCCATCACATGCACGAGAACAGTGGTTGCATCGGTGAACAAGATCATGGAAACGAGATCAACCATCTTATGATGGCAGCAATTAGAGAGGCGTCATAGTTATGTGAAACGATGATCAAAGAGCAACGATGACAGCACACACAGAACGGATGTCCTCAGTAGCCGAAATGGCAGAAACAATTTGGTTTATGTGAACATCTTAGAACGAAGAACTGTAGAAGAATGAACGCTTGGCCGTTGAACAGGACGGACCAATGAACGTGATTTATCATTTCAACACAAGGGACTGCTAGGGTCTTCTTTGCTTCACTTCGTTCCTCGATGGACTGGAGCTGTGAGAAGTTTCACTGTTGTTATGTTCGGAAGATACCAAAGGAAGAAGTTACCTCCACACACAGACACGGTGGTCTTGTTGTGAAGGATCCTCGCTTGAGTCCTGAAGCAGTTGCAGAAAGATCTTCTTGGGTAGGATCCTCGCCTGAGTTCATGAACAGTTACACAACGGAAAGAAAAAAAAAGAGAGTGATTTCTATGGTTTCCCACACGATTTTTGTTTGATGTTTTTCATTATTCTCAACTCTATGTCTTGTTTTGTTATTGTCATATGTAAAAACTTTTATTACAGTCCAGCTTCGTCTTTCCTATCTTACCAGGTTTTTCATTACAAGCTTTATCATTATTGGTAAGAAGTGTAATATATTTGATAATTGTGTTAAGAAAATGATTGAGATTTTTATTTTGAAATAGTTAACGCATTCATACAATACGGGAAGATTGATTGTCTTTTCATATTGTATGGGTTTTTTATAAAAAATAACCAATTTTACCTTATATCTCTCACTTAGCCATTTGAGCCAAACTATTATGACACATTGGTTTTACCTCCCACCTTTTGTGGGTTTTTCCAAGTTGTGTCCTCTAAGATTGTAAGTGTAATTCCAATATACACTTGTTTTATGGTTTTTCGTATTCAATATGTCTTTCCTACACAATAATTATCATAGTGTAATTTAATACACTAAATAAACTATAAATAAATCTCAAGCTCATATCCGTAACATGCTTTAAGAAAAGATCCCTTATTAAGCTTTTAGTAAGGGATCAATCAACGTATAAGATATAAATATCTCATTTCTTTTAACAATATAATGAACATAGTGGTATTTAACTACTATATGCTTGTTTTTGGAGCTACCAATTCAACTCTTGATCAAAATAATTATTGCATTGTTGTCACAATAAATGACAATAGGCTTGTTGGCTATATCCAACTTAAAATCACGTATGAAGCGACTTATACAATCAACACTCATTGCAATCATACTACAAATAACATACTTAGTTTCTTTTGTATGTAATACTACACAACCTTATTTCTTGTAAGTCCAAGAAACAACACTAGCAATATCTTCAACTATAAATATTTGTCTAAAGGTTAATTTGTTGTCATCTTTGCTTTTAGTAAAATCAACATATGAATATCTTACCACTTTTAGTTCATTTGATTAAAAACACAATTTCAGACTTGTTCTTTTAAGATATTTAGAATCCTTTTCACAACTATCCAATTATGTCAACTAAGATTACTTTGATATCTATTCATAATGCCAATAACAAAGTTGATATCAAGTCTCGTACACAACATAACATACATCAAGCTGCCAACAACTTTTGTATAAGGAACATTAGACTTGTTATCTCTCTCACTGGACAATCAACCTTGTTGAGTTTGACCCTTTTTGCAACAGGTGTAGTTATAAGCTTATGCCTATTTTAAATTTTTTGAGGATATATTTTATATACATCTCTTAACTTAAGCATAAGAATTTAGATTTTCTATCATGAAAAATTTTTATTTTCAAAATAAAGGATGTCTCTCCTATATCCTTCATTTTGAATCTTGAGTTTAATCATGACTTGGTTTTGACAATCATATAATTATCATTCTTGGTCAACAATATGTCATATACATACAATGATAGAACGACAAAGTGGCTCCCACTATTCCAAACATATAGAGAGTAGTTAAGCTCATTAGCTACAAACTAAACTCAATTAAGATATTTTGAAAAGTCAAATACCATTAAAGATGTGATTGTTTAAGGTAATATAGGGATTTTTCAACCGATATACTTTATCTTCTTGGCCTTTAGCAATGTACTCTTCTAGTTGTTGCATATATATGATTTCATCTAAATCACTATTTAAAAAGCAGTTTTACATCTAACTAATTTAAATCTAAATCATAATTATGTTGAAATTGTCATAATTATCTGGATGGATGTAAATTTCGTAACAGAAAAATATGTTTTAACATAATCTATCATCTCATTTTGAGAGAATCTCTTTGCCTTTAGCTTGTTGATAAATCCATAAATTTTATATTTCCTTTAAGAACTCATTTGCAACCAATACTTTCCTTAATATTGCCTTTAGCTTGTTGATAAATCCATCGATTTTATATTTCCTTTAAGAACTCATTTGCAACCAATACTTTCCTTTCTTTTGATAAATCAGTTAATTCTTAGACCTGGTTTTTCTCAATGAATTCAATTAACTCATCCATGGTTTTTTCTCAATCTAAAGAATCAAATGAGTTAATAGCCTCTTGATATGTCAAGTTATCAGTCAACTCATCTAAATCCATCGAATTTCACACTTATTCTGTAAAGTAAGTAAAATAATTATTTAAGTAGGATGGTGTGACCCTAAGTCTCTTATGTCCACTTAAAATTTTAGTTTTTAAAGAAAATTATTTGGATCATAATCAATGGGTTTAAATGATGATTCATCTAGATTCACTATATCATCAATGCATTCATCATCGTTTTCAAGGATGTCAATCTTAACTTCTTCTAAGAATTCTATATCCTTGTTTTCTATTAATCTATAATCCTTGTGATAAAATTGATATCCTTTAGAATCTTTAGGATATTTAATGAAAATACATTTCAATGACCTATTGTCTAGTTTATCTATATACGAGTCAAGATCTTTACATGTGTGATAGATATTCACCTCTTGAGATAACTAAGGCTTTGTTTTCTTTTACGTCACATCTCATATGGTGTAGTGAATATAACTTAACATGATACTCTATTCAATATATACATGATTGTACTCATCGCTTCTACCCAAAATACCTTAAGAAGAGAAACATCTATTAACATAACCTTGTCATATTCGGTAAGATCATATTATGCATTTCTGCTACACTATTTTGTTGTTACACTATTTTATTGAGGTGTCATTGGAATTGTATTTTTTTTAAAATACCAAAGTCTTTACAATATTCTAAAAATTCTATATAGGCATATTCTCCGATTCGAGGAGACCTTAAGACTTTGATATATGCCCTACTTAGTTTTCAACTTCTACATATATTCTTTGAATACTTTAAGTGCCTCAAATTCATATGCTAAGTAAGAATATATATATATGTGTGTGTGTGTGTGTGTGTGTGTGTATGTTAAATAATTATTGATAAAAGTTATGAAATAAACTTTACCTTAATGTGATCTCATGCTAAAGAGTTCACATAAATAAGTATGAATGATTTTTAGTAGAGTTGTTGCCCTAGTTGTTTTTAGTAGGATCATTTTTCCTTGTATACAAGGTTCACACTTACTAAAAGTGTTTTCTTTAAATCCATGAAATAAGTCAAAGTTGACTAATTTCCTTAACTTTTATAGACTTATGTGTCCTAGGTGTTTATACCACATTCACAACAACATCAAAGGCATAATTGATATAAGTAGAAAATTGTTGTCCTAGGTTATTTCTACTATTGTTATTTTCGTTATGATAATCCCTCTTGTAGTTTCTCATTTTTCTACAGTTGAAACACTTAACTCAAGAAGCATCCAAGACCATGACAGAGGTTATTTTGCCCTCGATTTTCAGGAAAAATCATAGTTTTACGTTGTAGTTTTCTATTGGGGAGAGAGAACAATGAGAGAAGAGAGAGCAGAGGAGTGAGCAGAGCCGTGACTTTATTCTCTATTGTCGGTGCCTTTTCTCTTTGCTGACGTTGGTTGTTTTGAGTCATTGACAGAAAAATTTCATGTATGACCTTTTTTTCTTGTGAAATTTGTCAGGCCAGCCCTACCTTCTAAGAATGGCATGTCTTTCACGAAATTGCTTCTGGCTTGTCTTTCCCAAAAAAGGAGTGATTGCATTTCCGACTTTTTTGTTTATGTAAAAATTTCTTACACTTAAAGTTTTTTCGACAACTCTGCCCATGTAAGGGATCACCCTTGCATTGTCGGTCCCAAGCCTGGATAAAGGAGGAGGGTTGTGTTAGGCTTCCGACAGCCAGCGTAAAACTTCGTCAGATTTTTATAACACAGATTACAAAAATTATGAGCATTGCTTTGGGGTGTCCCCGCCTAGCGATGTGCTGTAGAGCCCGAATGCAGTAAGAAGTAAGCAAGGGCCACTACATTTTCGCCCGAATGTAGTGAATCAATTGCAGAGAGGGTTCCCACATCATAGACGGGTGTGGGTAAAGAAGTTAGTCCCACTACATTGCCACCCGAATATAGTGAAAACATTTCAGAGAGGGTCTCCGCATTTTGATTATGGATGGATATGGAGGGTAAGGAAGCTAGTCCTAGATAATAAGATTCGTATTGGTTCTTGGAATATCGGAATATTATCCGATAAGCTAAAGGAGGTGGTAGATACTATGATTTAGAGAAAGATTCATATTTTATGTTTACAAGAGACAAAATGGGTTGGAGAAAAAGTAAAGGAGATAGAGGATACAGGTTTTAAATGATGGTACTCAGGTAAAGAAAAGGCTCGAAACGGAGTTGGTATTATCATAAATAAAGATTTAAGGAGAGTGTAGTAGACATACAATGATATGGTGACCGAATCATGACGTTGAAATTAGCGTTAGGAGCAGAGGTTTTGAATATAGTTTGTACTTACGTACTCCAAGTAGGACTAGAAGATAGTATAAAGACAGCTTTTTGGGAAGAGTTAGATAAGGTGTTTCAAAAGATTCCACAAAGGGAGATGATTTGTTTAGGAGGAGATTTAAATGGACATGTCGGTAAAGAGGCATTAGGATATCAAGGGATTCATGGAAACTTTGGTTTTGGGGATATAAATGAGGAAGGTAGGGAGATTTTAAATTTTGCTATGGCATTTGATCTCTTTATAGTCAATACGATCTTCAAAAAATGAGATGAACATTTAATTACTTATAAGAGTGGCTTATCACAAACACAAATTGATTACTTTATTTGTAGAAAAAAAGATAGAGCGTGTTGTAAAGATTGTAAAGTAATTCTAGGAGAAAGCTTAACCACCCAACATCGACTTTTAGTTATGGATTTACAAATAAAAATGCGGACAAAGAAGAAAAGAGTGCATCGAGCTATTCGGATTAAATGGTGGAACCTCAAAAACGAGAAAGAAGATATATTTAAACAGAAAGTCTTGCAAGGAGATGTTTGGAATTATGTTGGCACACCCTGTGATATGTGGAACAATATAGCTATACATATTAGGAAAGTTGCGAAAGATGTGTTAAGGGTATCTAAGGGAGGTGTACCGGCACAAAAAGAAGCTTGGTGGTGGAGTGAAGTAGTATAAAATAAAATCAAGGCAAAGAGAGCATGTTACAAATTATATTATGCTAAGAAAATTAGTGAAACTTTAGAAGCTTATAAGAAAGCAAAAAAGGCCGTTAGTGAAGCAAAAGCTAAGATTTGAGAGGACTTATATAAAAAACTCAACTCAAAAGAGGGTGAAAGAGATATTTTTAGGATAGCTAGGGTTAGAGATAAGAAAACTAAAGATCTTAATTATGTTAGATGCATAAAAGACGAGGATAAAAAAATTCTAGTGGCAAATGATGATATAAGAAATAGATGGAAAACCTATTTTTATAATTTTGTTAATGAAAATAAAGATGTTAGTATTAGTTTAGGAGATTTAGCCAATTCATAAAAGTATATAAACCACAATTTCTACCGACGTATTCAAAAGAATGAAGTCAAAGAGGCTCTTAAACATATGAAGGGTGATAAATCGGTAGGATCAGATAATATTTCTATAGAAGTTTGGAAAATACTAGGAGAAATAGGAATCATTTGGCTCACAAGACTATTTAATGAAATATGAAAAAACCAAAAGATGCCCAAAGAATGGATAGCAAGTACACTTATACTCATATATAAGAACAAGGGAGACATTCAAAATTGTGAGAATTATCGAGGTATCAAGTTAATGAGTCATACTATGAAATTATGGGAAAGAATTATCGAACGTAGGTTAAGACAAGTATCAAGTACAACAGAGAACCAATTTGGGTTCATGCCAAGCAGATCTACTATTGAAGCGATTCACCTTTTGAGACGTCTTATGGAACATTTTAGAGCAAAAAAGAAAGACCTTCATATGATATTTATTGATCTAGAAAAAGCTTATGATAGGGTACCGAGGGAGGTTCTTTGGAGAACTTTGGAAAAAAGAGGTATCCCATTGACATATATTAACCTTATAAGAGACATGTATGATGGTGCAAAAACATGTGTGAGGACTCGTGAAGGAACGACAGACTTCTTTGAAGTTAATATTGGGTTACATCAAGGATCAACTTTAAGCCCATACTTATTTATAATGGTGATGGATGAGTTAACAAAACATATTCAAGATGAAGTACCTTGGTGTATGTTATTTGCAGATGACATTGTATTAGTGGAGGAGTCTAAGTAAAAAGTTAACAGAAAATTGGAACTATGGAGAGAAACATTAGAAAGCAAAGGCTTCCGACTTAGTAGAACAAAGACAGAATATATGGAATGTAAGTTTGATCATTTGGTTACTTCGGAGGACATGGAAATTAAAATTGACACACATTGCATTCCCCAAAAGGAAAGTTTTAAATACCTACGGTCAATTTTTCAGAATGATGGAATAATTGATGGAGATGTTACGCATAGAATTAATGCTGGTTGGTTAAAATGGAGAGGAGTATCAGGTATTCTTTGTGATAAGAAGATACCATTAAAGTTAAAAGGTAAATTATGGTTCTGAGTGTTGGGTAGTTAATCATCAACATGTACAAAAGATGTCTGTGACAGAAATGAAGATGTTGAGATGGATGAGTGGTCATACAAGAAAAGACTGTATACATAATGAGGTTATTAGAGACAAATTAGGAGTGACACCAATAGAGGATAAAATGAGAGAACATCGTTTAAGATGGTTTGGACATATAGAAAGAAGATCAAAAGAAGAACCTTTAAGAAGGTTAGAAAAACTAAATTTGGAAAGTATTAAAAGAGGTAGAAGACGACCACAAAAGTGTTGGAAAGAAACAATAAAGAATGATCTAACTTATTGGGAGTTAACTACTAACATGGCACACGATAGGGATCTGTGGAAACAAAGAATCCATGTAGCCAACCCCGTCTAGTATGGGAAAAGGCTTAGTTGTTGTTGTTGAAGTTTTTTCGGCATCTTTCCTCTTTATTTATCTCCCTTTTATCTTTTTAACTTAATTGCATACCTTTTTATTGCAAATTCTGATCAACTTGCTCTGATTCCACTATTGGTCTTCTTGCCTTGCCAAAGTTCCTAAAACAATTGTACAACAAAAAGAAGAAAAAAGAAAAAGAGGGTGATTTCTATGGTTTTCCACCGAAGGTTTTTCTAAGGGAAGATGTTTTTCATTTTTCTCACCTGTATGCTTTCTTTTGTTACTGTCATATTTATAATGGAAAAACTTTCTTTTTCCATGTCTTATCATTATGAGCTTTTCATTGCAAGTCTTATCATTATCCATCAGAAGTGTAATCCATAACCTATTTGATAAATATGCTAAGAAAACGGTTAACAGATTTTTTATTTTGAAATAGTTAACATATCCATAGAATCCGTATGTCTTTCCATATTCCTTATCATCATCCATGAGAAGTGTAATCTATTTGATAAATGTGCTAAGAAAACAGTTAACAGATTTTTTATTTTGAAATAGTTAATGCATCCATAGAAGAATCCGTATGTCTTTCCATATTCCATGGATTCCTTGCCGAAAATGACCAGTTACAAGACACAAAAAGAAATGAAAAAAGGCCAGTTCAATGTGTTAGTTCCGTCCCACCAACATCTTTTCTTTCTCAATGAGCAATCCGAGTTCCGTCCTGTGCATTATGTTAATGAATGGCGAAAACTGGGAAAATCAGGGGGTTGATTTACCCGTAAAAGAGCGATTTATTTTCTGTAGTGATAACAGAACCAGGCAAAACTGGGAAGTTCTTATCACTTTTTATGAAGTAATGTTGCCACTTAAAACTATATGCAATACATAAGAAACGTAAAGCCTTAAAAAGCAAGTCTTCTGAGCATTCAGGAAGTGCCATCATGACCATAAATTCAGAGGGAAGTTAAGATGGTTATTTTCCTATATCACTTGAATAATATCTAAGGAGAAAGCATATGGTTCATAACAAGCTCTAGAAGTATACGTCGTAAAAGCTTTCCAGGCATTTAGCATTCGCGGTGTGTAATGAGACAAGAAAAAACCAATCTTGAAATAACCCTACAGTTGTGAAGCTTGCAGAACGAAAAATGATCCAATCCGAACGTAAATTAAACGTTCATGCCAATACATTTGTCACAAAGAACGTTGGGCAAGCAAAGTCTTGATATAACTGGACTTAGTGGCTAATTAATGATGGTTTAGTTAAAAGTAACATGTGAGTGAGAAACTTGTTTACGTGAATGTCATTGGGTATTCTTTAGTATCATATTGATAGTTGAAATAATTCAAACATGTATTTTTGTATAGATAGTAGCTCATTAACTTTAGTTTAAAGAACTTGAGAAGGATATAGATAACCACACGTGTGCATGTTGGGTAGGGTTTAGTAATTATCTTTAGTCTTTGGTATTCTTTTTACCTACCTAAGAATATGCGACTGTTGGATTGGATCCGAGATTTGATGGTTTTATTATAAAACCTTATTAGAGCTCTCTAATCACGATTAATAAGCTCTCTATGTGCTCTCTAGCCGTGATAATTTTGTCCTAAGAAAAGGATGTTAGTACCCATGCATACTTAATAGCATGACATTGATTTCTCTAAGACAAGTCCTCGTGAGAGTGACTTAAGAGATAATATCATTGCTCATTTTTGTTTTGCTTTGCTTGCACTGTTTACGTATACATTTTCATAAACCGGCTGTTTTTATTGATGTCGATATGCTCCCCTTTGTTGCAAATTACTTGTTTTTGCATGTATCTCTAAGGTTATACTCAACAATAACAATGCTCGTAGTGGGTAGTCTTTGATGTAAGTTTGAACTGCTATAGTTGATGTCCATCTCCACATTTACTCCATTTGGTTCCATGATTTAGATTATGAATCAAGATCAATAACAAATTAGAAATTAGAATGCAAAAAGAAATTAGAATGCATTACCTCTTCACTGCTGCAACAGCCTAGAACGCACAAAATACAAGAAGAAATTAGAAAGGTAACGCAAGTTCAACAATGTCTTGGATCAACTCGAACCATCTGTTTCCTTTCTGATGAGCAACCTGAGTTCTACCGTCTATTCTGTTGATAAATTATTTTAACAACAAATGCAACTCAGCAAGCGACCAGTAGGAAGAAAACCATGATGTTCAGTTTTCTGGTAAAAGAGTGATTTATTTTCTGCAATGCAGGCCCTGCTTGGGTGGTGTCTGCTTCACATTTAGCTCTTCTTGCGAACCTCAACAGTGGACTCTAGTGCAACCTATAGCTGAACCTGTGAACCTGGATCAAACTTGTCTCTCCTGGACCCACTTGGGAGGCGTCATTGGATCTTGATTGGATCATGGTGGTGGCCCTGGTGGGTAAAATCCAAATTTGAACTTTTTAGGGTGACTGCTCATCAGTTCCCTTACACATATTCATCAAAAAGAAAAAAATATTACATTTGAAATTCCAATCACTGATTCAAATTAAACTGCTAAACTAAACAAAATATATGCTAATATAATTATGTACGACAATAGACACCTATGGATTCTACAAATTATGATAGGGCTTTGTGGAAACAAAGAATTCATGTATCCGACCTATGGGGCTTAGTTGTTGTTGAATAGACACGGATGACAACCCAATGCATCTCTCTCTGTGTGTCAGGACTGCAAGGCACTGGATTTTATAACTTATTAAGCATATTTTTGTGACCTATTCAAACTTTGTTAGGCATACCTTTAATATTTTATTGTTTAGTAAACCCTATAGAAACAGCCGATCTCATGTAATATGGAAATAGTTATTGTACTATTTTGGTAAAAAAGACTCAGCAGAACGAACCAAAGAGACAATTAGAAAAGAAAGAGTTAGAATCTCCTTCATCTGTCCCAATTGATCTCCAATTGCCCAAGAGTTTCGGATCCATGAAAGAATAGTGCGAACCGACCCTGATCTGAGCTTCAAAAGTGGCTCAGTCAGTGAATGGTAAATATGCAACTCCTTCGCTTGTTATGCCTTTATACATTTAATTATATAAGTTATAAATCAATTTATGATGTTGACATTATAACTTTAATAGTGTTAAACTTAAATTCATTTCGGATTATTGATTCAAGTATACAAATATAATACCAGGGCAAGCTTTGTCTGTTTTTACTCAACATCACCAACTTAAATCACCATATAAAGGTTGTCGGTCTGAGTCGGAATAAATTTCCTCCGCTTGGTCATGGAGTGCTTCAAGGGCACTCTCAACCATGGCTCAACTATGTGGCTCTCCAACGTATCCTATTAGATAGTGCGAAGAGCAACTAAGCTAATCAAGCAGCAACCGACAATGACTTCTCAGAAAAATAAACAATTAAAAAGCAAGATATTACACAGAATTCGCAGCATCAGATTCTTTTCTGCAAGTTGTTTGCTGAAAATGGAAAACGACGGCTTTAATCTGTTCTAATAATCCAAAAATGGCTTGATTCTTAAGAAATCTTGTCGTTATCTTGTTTCTGAAGACGGCTCATCTCTTTCTTCATTGGCTCCTTTTGTTCTTTTCACTGCTCGTGCTCTTGACACTTCTTTTGATTTTTTCTGTCGTGCTTACTGTTGATGGCTTGCATTATATCCCTCAATGCGTAATCATGAGTTACGATTCAAACTGTTAGAGTTTGTTTAATATAAAATATACAAAGAATCGCCAAGTGGGTCAAACTTGCCGATTAAACGCGTCAAGATTTCATGCTAAACCATAGTGGTTCTATATCCATTTCTTCGACAAGGTTAAAGATTACAGAGAATAAACTTTTGCTTAAAAATAGGTAATTTGTTCCTTTTTTCTCTTCTACAAGGTGAATGGCTTTGGATGCTGGAACAATACAACAGAGTTCACACACCAACGTCCTTCTTATCGAAAAGAATTTGATTATGTTGGTACTCGAGCCAAGGAACCATATGACTTTGAGAAAAATTACGTGATAAAGGCTTATCATACAGATGACAATCTTGATATCCAAATACTCATCTGATCATTTAAAAGATTTTGCCTTGTGCGAGTGTTTGTGCTGTCCCAGTAGGCTTCGCCGGTATGTGATTTTGAGCTTGGTGTAATCGAAGAAAAATAACAAAAGAAATCTCAGATCATCATCCACATGTTCAAACTCCAAACTTTTCGTTTGGAACTCCAAATTCTCGACTGATTTTCGTCAAATATTTTTATTGGATTGCAACAAAACTTCGAGTTGGTACAACTGCTTTGCAATGCCTTCCATCGGAAAGCTACAGAATCCAAATATTCATGCGCAGAAAATCGAATCGTCCAAATTATATGCATGTGTACATAGGTAACACATACGTACACAGTGATTTATGCTAATAGTTTCCTATTCTGATTTGGTAGGTTCGGCGAAGAATTTGTTAATGGCGGGCATGACCTCCGGCGTCCGTGTCCGAAGAAATTTACGCAGACCATGTTCCGCATATCTCTCGCCTTCCTCGTAGTTCTCAAGAACCGCAGTGGACCGATGAGCCTTGTTGATTCTGCAACGAAGATACCACAATGAAGTTCATCAGCTGGTGATCATTATTACCAAATATATGAACAACGTAACAAGTATTCGCTGCTATGAAAGGTGAGAACACGACATATTTGTACCCAGGACTCCAGGATGACTCTTCAAAACGCACACAAGCGCATGGCAGTGTGTGTGCGCGTGCATATATATATATGTGTGTGTGTAGAGAGAGAGAGAGAGACCTGACGTCCGGGTTCATGAACATATTGCGCGTGAGAGCAAACGTGCACATACTTGTAACGAAGGCCATGGCACCCAGTAATGGGTACACCTGCAGAGAGCCAAATATATGTTTCTTAGATTTAAAAAATCATCAAGATGTGATTCAAGCGGCGATGATAAACAACCAAACAAAGTTATGAGAAACTGCACAACTTAACCAATCAATACAAATCTCGGTCTCCCTGTGTGTGTGTGGATGAGAGAAAGATCAGATGAAGAGGCATGTAAATGACAAAAGAGAGAGAGGACATACCTCTGGTTTGATCCAACGCATGATGGTTGATAGTGTTTCTTAAAGCTTTAGGAATCACGATGTGCAAGGTGACATACGGGGATGGTATTTATATCCGTGAATACCAACAGCTTTTCAAACGGGTAACTTCCTGTGAAGATAATACCTATGCTTAAATGGGTCAATCCGGTGGGCTATACTGTCAACAGAAGAGAAACCGGGAGCTGCCCACCCATGGTTTTCGTATATTAACTCCGCAGCCACTCTTCTCTCTCTCTCTCTCTCTCTCTCTCTCTCTCTCTCTTATATATATCAACGCTGAATAAGCTAACATTTAATATGCGAATGTTGACTTCCAGCTAGTTCTTTAGCAGACTGGCCAGGTCATCGTGCCCTAGATGACCCAAATTTATGATATCAGCCTTTGCATCGCCAATATCTTCTTTTAATAGTGATTTTATAAGTTTCCATTAAACGGTCATAAGTAGTCATCTTTGTTATCGATGAAACTTGGATTGTCTGAGAGGTGAATCCATCAAAATGGACTGGAGATTTGGATGTCTTGAGAGAGAGGTAGGTGCAGGTTCTGCTATTCTTTCATTTCTCTACCTTGTCGAGTTACTTTTAGATATCGCATTTTCAATATGATTATATGGTTCGATTGCCATGTTTAAATAGTCTTATGGGGATCTTCCAAATAAGGCCTTAACAAACAATACGAGACTTGTGTAAAAAATTATTAGATTGAAGGTGTACAATCCAATAAATTTAGCATTCCGTAGCATCCACAAAACATATACCTAAATACTCAAACCGTGTTCAAATCTATTCTATCATCTCAACCTTTTGATGCTTCAGAACAAATGAGATGAAAAAAAAGAAGGTATTTGATACATTAAAGCATAATTTTATAATATTATTTTTTATTTAAATATCCAGCATTGATCATCTCAATGAAACGATAAAAATATTTGAATACTAATATGACTTGAGCATTTGCAATTACCTTTCTTTCTCCCTTATATAGAGAGAAGGGTTGAAAGTAATAGCTCCATAATATTTAAATTAAATATTTTTATTATTCAATCCATAAGATTAATCATAGAGATTTGAATTACTTTATAGTAAAGCTCATAAATAGACCAATATTTTTAATTTATATATTCATCATTAATCTCAAAGATGGGATGATGAAAATGTTCATAAAAGATTATGTCGAAAATATTATGTATTTATCACTTATATATATATATATATATATATATATTTATATATATATATTTATTTATATATATATAGAGAGAGAGAGAGAGAGAGAGGGAGAGAGAGAGAGAGACCAAACATATGGATGGATAAGGCTGAGAAAAGCGATAACGTGTGGGTCCAAACATGGAGTTCTTGCGCAGTGACCGACGCATAGAAAAGGGACCCCAACCTGTGCATGCTTGTCACTAGAAGAGAAACGTCACCTGCTGCTTCTGAGAATCGCCCGGCCGGGCCGAACTTACCCTTTTCTTTTAAGAAGAGGGGTCGCCTGATTCAATTAAACGAAGCCGTTTGAATAATTATGCCATTGTGATAATCGATATTTAATGGATGCAAAGTCAATGCCTCCGATTATACATACTGAAATCAATTTCATACAAATCGTTCGTTGAAAGAAATCCTGACCTGAAGGGGCTGTTGGTATGTTGTTCATCAACTCAAGATTCCGGCTCATCAATTGTGCGAGCCAAACCAAATGGCAACCAGGCATCAACTGAGTTAGCTGGGCTGAGCATGAGCTACTGTTTAAAGTTGAACTCATAAATTTAACATGTAAATGCCATAAAAAATATCAATTTTTAGTCAATAATTAAGCCCGACACTTCATGCTTTTAAATCTTATTGGAGGGCGAAGATTTGATCATTTGACACATAGAGAGAGAGAGAGAGAGAGAACAGAGTTCACGCTTGATTAACATGATCAAAAGTGAAGATTTGAATTAAAAAACAAAAAATGTCAATCTACTTTTTGTACTAAACGATTTTTGTTTGATCATCTTTACATTAAGAATCAAAAGGTTGAAATGATAAAATGATTTTGAGCTTAGACAGTGTGTATATATATATATATATATTGATTGATTGAATGATTGAACCTTTTCATATACACCTTTTAGTAAGCCCTGCCTTGTACCCTTTAGCTAGCTCCACTTAGTTTGGAAAAAAACTTATATATATATACATATACATATACATATACATATACATATACATATACATATATATGTATATATAAGTTTTTTTCCAAACTAAGTGGAGTTATCCAAAGGGTACAAGGCACGGCTTCCTAAAATGTATATATATGAAAAGGTTATTATATATATATATATATATATATATATATATATATATATATATATATATATATATATATATTTGTGTATGTACATATATACATATACAAGACACGGCTTTCAACAACTTTTTCATATATATACCTTTTAGGAAGCCGTGCCTTGTATCCTGACTCCACTTAGTTTGGGAAATTATATATGTTTGTGTGTGTATACATGAAAATTATTTTTAATTAACTAATCAAGCTTAAACGAATAAAGATGAAGACTACATATATTACGGGCCTCACTAGGTTCATTAGCCGAGCCGGACCACGGGCAACACGGTTCGTTTCTCAGTTGAGTCGCCATCATGTAACAGGATATAATGCAGTGCTGTCATAATTGATCCGTCCGGTTCGAGTCGAACCGATACAAATATGACGCACAAAGGAAGTCACACCGTCATGCAACTCGGCCCAGAGGATGAAGATGGGTACCATCGCCTAGGGGAACACGCCATATGTCGGGTTCCAATTGCTCAAGAAGAGATTCTTTCCAGCTCGGCTCTTTCATATTTATCCAAAATTTGTGCAGTGTTCACGTGGATGGTAGCCAAGTTGGCTTCTGCATATTTTGGATGCTCATTGTTATGTCTTAAAAGTATATTTTAATCGGAAGAGAACAAGAATTTCAGCAAGGGTACAAATCCAACTTAACTTGGATATGGTATAAATAGATTTCGTTTGTATTGCAAAACCCTAAACTTAAGATAACACGCCTTGCGTTTGTTTGTTTAGAAATTTTATCCGGGTTATTTATAAAGTCTTATTAGTTGTAGTTTTTGACAAATGCCTAATATTGTTAATTTTAATATGATGTGGCGCATCAGTTGCTAGGTTAACTTATATTAATTGGATTGTCAAGCAATATCTAACATGAAAGAGAGTTTAGCAACGTCAAGCAATGTCTAACATGAATGAGAGTTTAACAGCTCTCATTCCCTCTCTCTTACACACACACACACGCATATATATATATATATATATTAGTATATGCTAACAACATTACATGGTAATATATCTAAATTAGTTTGAACCATCCAATTTAAAAGATGAATGATTGAGATTTGAATTAAAAAAATTTAGTGACATGTCAAATGCTCTCCGAAATATGGACAAAGATCTATGGTGGAGCATTTAATGTGATTTACATTGCCCAAAGAACCGGTTTTCCTAATAGGTGTGGGCTGACCAAAGTTTCCAACGTGAAGTTACCCTTGGATTAGACCTAGCCAGTTCCAGGTAAATCGGTATCAGTAGTTCTAAACCTCCACTTCTGGTTTTCGTACAACCAGGGACCAGAACTGAATTGGGATCAAGCGATTCCAGTTTGAGTCCTGAACCACCTATAACCGGAAAAAATCACAAAAAAATTGAAAAAGTTTAAAAGGATATGAAACCAATGGCCTGAAACCTCCGGTTCAGTGTTATGGAAGGTGGACTGGAATCGAACCGGATGGTCTTGATTTGATGGGTTCCTTACGGCCCTATTCTGGCTGGAGCCGCTGGCCCAGTTCCAAACCAACCATGACAGGGTACTTCTCCATCCACAGCACATGGACAGATCAAGCCAGCTAGGGCTAGACCTGACCGGTTCCAAACCGACCCGACAGGTTGAATGGGATCTGAACTGCCCATGGAACAGTATGAAACTGGAACCGAGGACCCCCATGTCTCAATTTCCACCTATTGGAGAACCGAACCGGAACTGATGGTTCTAAACCACAGATTCCAAGTTCTTTTGGCTTCAGATTTAAAGTCTCACCTTATTTTTCAAATAAAACTTGATCCAGACCAGAACCGTACCCAGTTTGAATCTGGAAAAGATGGAATCGAAATCGAAAACCAGACATGGTGGACCAGGGACGTCGGTTTGGAACTGGTGGTCCTGCTTTACCTGGAACTGGACAGGTCTAACTACAGCGACGGATGGTAGGTTCATTAAACCACAAAGAACCATGTTGGTAGGATCTTAGATTATTGATTCTTGATATCTAGGGTGCAAATCTGATCCAGTTTCCAAATTGATCCAATTTCACACCATGCATATCGTCACAACGATCATTAGTTGGCCATACAAAACCTCTGCGTGATTACAAATAAATCACGGGTCTGCTGGACTTCTGACAAAAACCCGGCAGTGTTCTGCCTCTGGATGTGATTTCATCTGAAGCCAATATCGTAAGGAAAGGTAATATCGACCAAATTCATGTTGAACCATTTACGTTCATGCTTAGATTTTTTATCATGTTACTTGAAACACTATATCGTTGGAGCCACATTATATATGTATAATATATATATATATATATATATATAGAGAGAGAGAGAGAGAGAGAGATTGGATTTGCCCACCAACGACGGACATCGACTATTGCTTTTCAGAAGTACGAACGAATTGTAAATTTTTTAGATCACATTCATGTCACCCTAAAGTTTTTAGAGGACATTCATGCCACCGAAAAGCAATAAGTGGACATATCACATGATGTGTTTGTGTGATCAACTCACTATGTATATATATATATATATATATATATATATATATATATATATATATATATATATATACACCCACACATGTACATACATAGATGTGTTTGTGTGACGTTTATTCTAATATACCAATGTTTCTAAATACTTAAAATGCCCAAAATAACGAGAATATATCATGGTTATCAAATATCCTTAATACCATATTCAGGCCATGGATGAAGAGTGTCAACAAATATGCCCACAATTAATCCAGGCCGTAATGGAGGTGGAAAATCTTTGAGGGGCTTTTTATGGAGGATCGTGTAACAATGGGCTCTGTTTTATAACCCACAATTAAAACCAGAATTCTTTTTGGGTCCAAAACGCTATTCTTTGGATGCTTTGTGCTTGCTAAATTGTGGGTATATATGCGTGTGTGAGTGTGAATCCGTGCAAGTGTCTGCTTCCGCCTGTGTACCACATGCCTGCACCTACGTGTGTCAGTCTGTGTGTATGAGAGAGATAAAGACTAAATTCAAAATAAGAAGTCACATTCATCAAGCACTTGGTGTCATAATTTAGTCCGTGGTTTTCTGGCTTCTGAAATATTTTGGAGAGCACTGGTCAGCCACTCATCGTTTTGGCTGATCAACTCGACTTTAATTATTCGGATCAGCTTTGACCTGGAACTGACCCAATCTGTTCGCAAATGAGCCAGAACTTATGGTGGATCCGGCATATGGATCCATCAAGAACAAGACTTATTTAAGTCCGTGTATTGAGCCAAATCTATTGTCATTTTGTAGAAAATGTATCAAATTTACGAAAGATCACAGCTATCCAATAAAAGGAAAAAAGTTAGACAGAATTAATGAAGTGTCAAATTTGTACTTCAATATATATATATATATATAATATGATATAAAGTGATTGGATCCTATCCATCCCACATGTTTCACACTCACTCAAGTTTGATTATTGTTTTTCGAGAACATGAATATAATAATATTACTCTTCATACTTTTTAAAAACCCTTAAAACTTTTAAAAATATATTTATTTCACAGAAAAGTAATGGATAGAAATAAGTGAGTATGTTAATGTGAGCAAGATCCAATTTTCACACACACACACACACACACATATATATATATATATATGTACTTAAATCCACTTAAAAATCTTTATGATTTGTTCGGCATAATAAACAATATGGATTTAAATTTAAAAGTAAAAAATACCATTCTACTTTTTGTACTTCGGATATAATGCGTATGTATACTAAATATTTTTAAAATTCAAATCTCTATTGTTGTACATGTAAATCATATGGTATACGGTGATCATCTTTAAGTAGACTTAAGCATGAATGAGTGTACACATGGATTATGATCTCTCTCTATCTATGTGTGTATTTTAGATGTTTGCCCGGAATTTATGATATGAAATTTGTGTCAGGCGAGATTTTCCCATGTCAAGATTACAGATATCCATGATAGAGTTCACGTATGGACTAAGGAAAATCAATTCCATTTATCACATGGATAGATATTTTCATAATTGTGCTTTCCCTATCGCTAAACTTAGTCATGCTTGTGCTTCTGTCGTGTTTGTGTTGCTAATTTTGGAAACAAGTACATGTAGTGGCATGTAATTATTGCTTTAGGTGACCGATAAAGAAGTTTAGGATGACTGATGGGAAATGTTTACCATCAGCACAACAAGATCATAGCTAGTTTTGTGGAAGGCTCTTAAGATTGCCTAAGAATGATTTGTTCAATCTATAATTTGAACCACAAAAGAAATATTTTGCATAAAATATGGTCAGTACTTTGGATAATGGATCCATGTGATGATCAGCTTATCACCTTCATGATTCACTCGCATACACACACACACACACACATATATATATATAGGAAACATGGTAAATACATGATGTCTTTCGGTGCGTAATCTTGCATAAACATTTATCTCATTCAATCTTTGAGATCAACAATCGAGATTTGAATTAAAAGTATTGTTGCAGTTTTATAATTTATATTTAATACACAATGTGTATTTAATGCAAAGTAATTTAAATCTCCACTTTTAATCTCACAGATTAAAAGATAGAAATGTTTTAGTAAAATCATGTAATTTAAACATTATATATTATGTTTAAACATTGTGGAGTTATTATTCCATATATATATATATAGAGAGAGAAAGAGAACTTGAGGATAAAAACCACTTATATAAAAACTCGATGCAAATCAATCTCAACCATCTGATGAAGGGTCATTTGTGCTTGAGATTGAAAAGTAAAAAAGTACATATATTTTCTTACTATTATTTTTATTTTGTAATCTCAACTCTTCAATCAAATGGTTGAAATTAGTTTGGATAAAGTTTTCATATGAGTGATTTGCATCATCCACCTTCTTATATATATATATATATATATATATATATATATATATATATATATATATATATAGTTTGCCTTATATTTTTCATTATCTAAAAGAAGCTAGTAACAAGAACTGGCATTAGATTTATCACAATTATTTATCGATTTACACTTATGAACAACTAAGCATCTGGAGCCTCCAACAGGTCCAACTTTTTAATTTTTCTAAGATAAATTTTCATTGTGGGTGCACACGCCTGGCATCAAACTCACGACCTGCAACTTGTTAGTCGAGTCCCCTAGCCAGTAAGTTGTTGCGCTGAGTGCGTATCTTATGATGCATCTTTGATTTATAACAAGACATAAGTATTGCGTAATGTATGTCATTAAGTAATAGTAGATGTCCTGTCATGTCAATGGATAGATAACAATACGCACTGATACGCAAAACATTGTTCTTACTTTCTGTTATTTATTGACTCCATTTTCCTCTCTGGATTATAAATACTAAATGGTCTATAATTGGTTTATTGCTTAATTCTCAATAGATCAGCACAACGAACAATACTTCATCTGGTTTCGGCATGAGCTACTGTACCCAAAATGAAAGTTTCCCTTAGAACACTAGCTAGAGAAAAATTAAGTAAAGCTACCCAGTGAAGCAACCAAACAGCCACAGGAGGTATCTGGTGGATTAAAAAAATTAATTTTCAGCATAAGATGACTTATTTAACTTAATAAAGTCTTTTCAAATCTCAAGATAAATTTTCTTAAAAAACTGTCATTTCTTTCTTGAGAAACTCAAGTTATCAAAAGAACTCTCTCAAATTTTAAGAAACTTTTTCGGCTCTCAGATAACAATGCTTGAAAAACACCATATCATATTTATGAAATCTACAATATAAAATATAAAAAAGTATTTTTACTTAAGATTTCAACATACAATCACACAATAACTCTTTAGGTTCTTCACACACAAATAACTCTTAACAAAAGTGATTGCATCAACAACGTGGTCAAAGTATCCATACGATTCAACAGCATCATCTTCACAACCATTCAAAAGAGACAATATATTTTGGTAACTTAATATCAGACCCTTAATTTTTCAGACAACACTTTCTGTCAGTAAACACATACTTTTGTGACATATGGAAAGCGTTTTAGTCTAAATGCAGGGTCTCAAGCAAAGGTAAAGCTGCTCACGGATAATTGCAAAAGAACAACTAAAAGCAAACAGCAAGAAATCAATTATGGTTTGTGTATGCATGTGGTTTTCAGGATTAAACAGAGTGGCTTCGCATCAAACTCTTCATGGCGTGCATGCTTGTGTTGTGTGCGTGCAGTGCGTGTGCAAGAGAGAGATAGGCAAGTCTCTCTCTATATATATATATATATATATATATATATATATATATATATATATATATATATATATATATATATATATATATATATATATATATATAACATATGCAAACAACGGCAGATCCACGTTGTGGTGGGGTGAGGAGAACACTGTACCCAAATTATAAAAATTTATTTCCTTGTATTGAAACTTACAAAAATTAAAATTTTTGAAAGCCTGTCACACTCAAACTTGAAGTCTGTCCACCCGAAAGAAGTTTTGGATCCCCCACTGAACGCAAAAACATATACATAAGTACAAGCACGCAAATGAGTGTAACATTCTATGTGGGAAGAAACTTTTGGTGGATTCAGAGGAACACACACATAAAGTATCAGATCAAACCGTCTGAACGACAGAGATAGCGATTGGGCTTTTGCACATGGTCGTGCATATCACGAGCTATCAAGCATATTTCACTTACATATACCCATATACATACATACATAATATATATAGAGAGAGCTGCTAGTAGAGTCTCGTACCCATCTCACGGTGCATTTAATATACTCATGTGTATCGATATTGATGTACCGCTCGATCTCCATCGTTCATCTGAGTACACAAACGATAGAGAACGTCTAATAGAGTCAGGCATGAGATGGTGTCTAGCAACTCCTAGTTTTCCTATATATGAAGACATATGTGTATAATACTCGATAATAAAGATTTGGAAGATTTTTGCAACACATGATTAGTTGCAAATCAGTTGTTGCATGCGTATTAAATAATTTTTTAAATAATTTTGCAAGCTTAGGACATCGTAAATGGCTAAAGGAAATGTTGGTCCTAACATTTTTTGCAGTTAATAAGCTTAGGACCCAACACACCTTGCACATATAAGGAATGCAATATCTAAAGAGATGATCGGGTTATTAGGTTGTATTTCCTTCGTTAATCTGTCGCCATAGTTAGTGAGGGGAAGGTTTCGTCACTAAATCCTAGCTAATTATTTACGGATCAGCGAGGAGAATTTTTCCCTCACAAAATTCCACGACGAAACCTGAATTTTCTTGTAGTGGAATATGAAACCAACATTACATTGAGGCCTTTAAGTACTATTTTTTTTGTAGATAATCGTTTTGTAGGTCCATCTTGGCACGAAGATGAAGCCTCTTATAATAGAGTTACTCTCTGGAATATGTTTACATATGCCTCATGGTTTGATATTGCTCTTATTTTTGTGTGATGGGATCACCTAAGCTAGATCAAGATGTACTCCCCATGTTTCGAACTTATGACATTGAGCTTGTGAGTCGGCCCGCTAACCAGGTGAGCTATCACTCATTTTCTCTTCGTGCCATGGTTTTATAATATTCTCCGTGGGTATATCCTCTAGCTCTCTCTCTCTCTCTCTATCTATCTATCTATATATATATATATATGTGTGTGTGTGTGTGTGTGTGTGTGTGTGTGTGTGTGTGTGTGTGGTCCGTGCTCAATCTCCATCCATACTTAAATCTTGGAGATTTGAACCCGAAAAGCAATATTGTATTGTTGTACTTTTTATACATATATATACGGCATAATGGTTCCATCACCTTTTTTATTTCAAATCTATATCACTTATGGTGTTGATTGAACAATGGAGATGTTAGAGCATATTTAAGCACAGATTGAATTGAGCACAGACCTCTCTCTCTCTCTCTCTCTCTCTCTCTCATATATATATATATATATATATATATATATATATATATATATATATGGAGAGAGAGAAGGGCATTTAGTTGGAGGAGGCTCTTAACTCAGATTGATACTTTGTTATCTGATCATTTTGGATCTTAAAATCGTATATCTGGTATTTGGTTGCTTGAATTTATCCAAAAGTTCATTTGGTACCATGTATGAGTCTCAAATTTTGAACAATGGATTGTAGGAACCAGGATCACATGGGAATCCCTATCATGCACGTCAATTAGTTTAAATGATTTTGGCAAGCTTATCCAAATCCAACGAATGGAATTGACCTGTTGGATGTCGAACCCGGCCTATAGAATTGACATTAATTCCTAATTAGATGATCTTGATCATAGTTTCAAAGTACAAGCTAATTTTGAAGTATCTCAAAAATGTGCTTACAAAATCAAATCTTCCTCAGCTCCCTTTGCTGTTTTGATAGATAAGATGAGGTCAGGCAGTCCTAGGGCTGGGCATCGGTCGATCTAGTTCAGTCTAAGAACCGAACAAATCGAAAACTTAAATGACTGAATTCAAACAGACACCGAACCGATTTGTGAACGTAACCGAAGCAAAAAAAAATGGTTTGGTTCAGTTTGGTTATTTAGTTAAGTGATTTCACCCAAGTTTTGATTCCTTGCTAGTTTGTGCCAAAGTTTAGTGCTACCATGTTGCTAATGATAGTGATGAATAACCAGCTAATGAAAATGGTTGGCGTCTATAAACGAGAATGTCAAGGTTCTTACACAAGCTGGATCATGGTTAATTCAATTTTAATCATCAAGATAATTAGGGTTTATGTTAAAATTTTCGAGCTTCAATCAGTTCAGTATTGGATTCATGGGAACCCAAACCGGACTCGAATTACCCAAAAAAAACTGATACCAAACCGATTTTTAATAAAATCAAATGGAATCAGAAACTTCGGTTCACTTGCTGATCATCTGAAAGTTTCTTCTTTTGCTAACCAAACCTTTGGTGCATATTTAAGAGATTTGATGTACTAATCTTCTTCTCTAATCATGTTAAACTATCATTCTTTCCAATTCATGTTTTCCTGGTAGACCGATATGTAGATAAACCACCTTTTAGATGTGCCTAAACAATCCGGCATAAAACTCCGGGGCTAAGAACCTCGCCCGGGGCCTTTAATGGGAGTTGGCTTGGGAAGAGGTAGCAAGAAGAAACAAGAGAATCATTGGTTGAAGATCTAAATCTGCTTAGGCATATAAATTTGGATTCAGGTTAATCCAGATTTCACCCTCATCCTCTCTTAATGGGCATTATGTAGATGTCCTTGGTTCCAATTTAAAGGTAAATCCGGTGTTCGGGGTTTGAATCCAATTAGATGGATGTGATGACCAGATCGGATCCAATTGTATTCAAATTGGGACTTTCTTATGCAAATTACAATCAAGCTGAATAAGAATTCAAATTCATCAGGTAGTCTGACCTTGTTATATGTAAAGCACAATATAGCTACTAAAACTGATATTTCCTGTTCTGATTATGTGGATCCTATGCAGTCAGGTTTAGTAAAACTTGGATCCGACCCATTTGTGACTCGTTATGCAAATAGTATGCCATTGAATTTGATACATGTTTGATTGCATTAGATACTACACCATCTTTGTTTCATCTACTAGCATTTGTTATTTATAAGACTTTAGGATCTAATGAGACTACTTAGTGAAATCTAACAATCTCAATTCATGACCAATCGAGCCAAAAACTCGAGTGCGGTTTGGATTTTCTTCTTGATCAATTGTCCCACTCCAACCGTTGTGTTAACTAATATGGTCGACACTCATAGCCGGTGCCTAATCATCTCAGGCTATGCCAGCCTTCACCAATATTACATAACACAAGCTTCAAAAAGTATAGAAAGAAGATCAAAAGAAGAACCTGTAAGAAGGTATGAAAAACTAGATTTTGAAAGTATTAAAAGAGGTAGAGGACGACCACAAAAGTGTTGGAAAGAAACAATAAATAATGATCTAGCTTATTGGAGTTAACTACTAACATAGCACATGATAGTGCTATGTGGAAACAAAGAATCCATGTAGCATACCCTGTCTAGTATGAAAAAAAGGCTTTGTTGTTGTTGTTGTTGTTGTTGACAAGCTTCACAAAGAATAATGTATAAAGACTCGAGGATGACGATGGATAACTTAAAAGAAACGTTTAAAATTCAAAATATGACTCTTACAAGTACTAAAAGAAAAATCATTCTTCTTCATATGAAAAAGATTAAAGTTCATTGCTAAGTTGTCACAATATTACCATGCAAGAGTATGGATACACAATCATAGATTATTGAGGATAAGAGAGTCACACAACACAATCATAACTGTTGCTTTATCATTGTCCCATATTATCGCACCGTTGTCACGACTGATGGCCAGTCAAAGCAACCAATGGTTAAAAGGTTCAACTTTCTTGAGCCTTTAAGCAAAGAAAAGGGTGCCCTGCCTTTTGTACCGGCTCCATGGTCCCAAAGTCCTTATAGAAAAGATAAGGTGTTCAACTTAAGGCACAAAGACCCACAAACTTTTACATCAAATATAAAAGAAATGGGGTTTTGATATGAATCCCATAGACAAAGAGGCAAGTGGGGGAGCAAACTGTGTGGTAATTTGAGCAACACGTCGTCTCATCTGGATATTCGGAACTTCTAACACGAATTTATTAAAGAAAAAGACTTGATACCTAAAAGTAGACATGACCAGTTTCAAGTAAAGCGAGACAGTTCAGTTTTGAATAAACTAAGACAGTCATTTTGATCAAAACCTGAATTACGATCAAGCTGGGTTTCACCCAATTCTTGTTTGAACTAAAAATGAAAGAAAAAGTTAGAAATTAAAGGCTGGTAAAGTGGAAGAGGAACCGGCGAATTGAATCATGGGGTTCTAGTTTCGGTTCAATGTACTGAGGAATGATATTGTTTCGGGTCCAGCTGGTTCCAGTTTCCGGGCATCGGTTCGGTTCTCAATCAAACCATTGACACATTTATGTCTATATAAAAGTTTATGTCTATATAAAAGAGTGAAGGAAAACATAGAAAAGGGATGCTGGAATTTCTCACAAGAATCCAAGCCCTAGAAAAGCCCGATGCAGCAATTAGTGAACTACCAACTAACCAATGTTGGGTACTTGTCATGGGTCTATCCCAAGAGATTGGGCCATTGAAGCTAGACAACAAAAGACCTGTCAATTTAGCCAATATCTTTGTTCATTAAGGCACTCTGTGTCGGCTGAGCCCTACACTTGCATGGCTACTAAACCATATAGATCCACCATGGCGAACATGGTTCGTTTCAAACCGGCACGATGGTTCCAAGCGAAACCAAACGAGACGCAGAACCGGGCCTAAAACCATCAAGTGTACTGTTTAGTTCCAGTTCCACTTTCCACAGAAATGGAACCGTTCAGAAACTAGAATCTACAGTTTCAAAATTTAATTGTTTTAATGTTTTTGCTAGTTCCAGACGGTTTAGGACTTAAAATGAAAGCACTCTGAAACCGATGGTTTCAAGTTCTCGGGCAACTGGAACCAGTTATGTTTATGCCACTGGATCTAACCATGCAAGATCTTTGAAAGATTAGTTCATTTTTCACTTAGTTAATTTCTTTTATAGTTATCTTTATACATAATGTAATTATTAAACAAAAACATTAAGGTCAAGTATAATTTGCTAGATATAAAATAGCGCTACTAATAATTAGTTGTAGATATTAAACATTTCTTTAGTTGATCAGGTTGCTTTAATCTCCTCAATCTCTCAATTATAATGTCCTGTATATTAATTTTTTGTCTTTACATAGATAATCATCATTAGGTGTACGTATTAAACCTATATTTTAATGATAGGATTACAGCTCCACAAATGGGAGGGTTCCATGCTCTTAAGATTAATACTTTTCTCTTAAATAAAGAATCCTGATTAGTTGTAAATATTAAACCTTCTCTTTTGTACCCAGAGCGTTAGTGCTCTAGAACTGTTGCGGCTGGTGGGGGTGTTCGACTCTCAAACAGTGCATGTATGAGTGTGTTAGGCTTCGGCTTCCTCTGAAATAAAACTTTTCTCTCTCTCTCTCGATTGGTGTGCACGCACATTCTTCTTAGATTCATGAAGTTCTAATAATAAGAGGGAGCCCATAGTTTTCTCATGGCGGTTTTTACACTGCAGAGTTTCAGAAGCCGAAGGCTCTGTGTTGATGGCAAATAAAAGCCAGGCAGACAGAAGGAGAACAAACAGCTCAGCAGTAATACTCGTCACAGCTAGCAGCTAGTGCTTTGAATAGAGATTGGTGTTGGGGATCAAGTCATGCCTAGCCTCGTCAATGGAGGTCCCCCCCTTCTGGGCTTTATTCACAACCACAGACCCTTCTGGTCGGATACTAACTTGACAAACTGGTACTTCACGTTGTTACAACTCCGTTGTTCTCATCCAAAGGTGCATTGCATGAACTGTCAACATAACTTAACTGGCCCCATCCCCTCATTATTGTATCTCTCCGGCTCACTTTCCCGGCACAACCTCGATGAGTTCGCCGGATTTCATAACAATAACGTGGCTCCAAACTGGATTCCGGCATTGACAAGCAAGCTCAGGAAATGATCACCATTCATGAAAGTAGTCTGTTGTCAATGGGATTGGATTAAAATTCAAGCCACATTATATTGAATCCGATTGTAATATCTTGAACACTAATGTCTGAGCTATCAAATTAAATACTGTACTCCCATAACCGTCGAAATAGGTTCTCACGAGAATTCATTTTGCGTTTCAGGAACCCTCTCTCTCTCTCTCTCTCTCTCTCTCTCTCTCTCTCTCTCTCTCTCTCTCTCTCTCTCTCTCTCTCTCTCTTTGTGCCGACGCTCGCTGTTGAGGGTCATGTCCTAAATCCTAATTAAATTGTGTTTACCTGACAAGGGACCAAAAACTATTGGCCATCATCATTATAAAGAAAAAACAGAAAGTGGGATGCGATTATAATTATATTTGCTAACCAGTAACCAGCAAAAGCAATTGTTATTCATGGAAAAAAAACCAGAGATTGTGATAAGGTCATGAACAAGATGATTAATTACATTGGTGGTAGCATGTGGGGAGTAGGGCCAAGCCATCACTGTTTATTTTGGGTGCTTGGTCATAAAAGGTTAAAATCTTAACCTTTGGATGCCTTAATTTCTACGTTTTTCTCATGTGTCTGTGGGCCTAACACATTAGATATCTGCCGGCAAAGAGCCAAAGTGCCTTGTGGGCATCAAACCTCCGACTTTGCATATGCATATGGGACTAACACTACTTTCTCAGATAGGTGGGGGAACTTTGGCTTGGCACTTCAATCACCAAGTACATTAATTGTGAATTACTTTCCCTGTGCTTCTCTGAAGATAAGTCGAATGAAAAGCACGAAATATTGTTTTTCACTATGATGATTGATCTAATGATCGACCATGATTTCACATTGATAAATTTAGATAGGAGAGCTTTCATCTGGAGATTAGAGAGAGTGACGGTGAGAGAGCATAGGCGTTTCACCAATTGACTGTAATCTCCCTTTCTCCCTCTTCTCTTTCTCCTCCTCTCTCTATCGTCTCTCTCTCTCTTGAAGGAGTACGAGAGAGCACGGTTATCGTTTGACCTCTTACAACCTCTCAATTTTTTCTTTCTTTTATGTCTCTCTTTCTTTTGTGAAGGGTAAGTGTTGGTATGTTAATGTTAAAAGAACGAAGGTGAATCATGTTTCTTTCAACGGTCAGTTATTGTGTTTTTAAGTAGTGTCTTCTCATAATGTCAAAACCCGCTTCTTTGTTTGTACTGCTATTTGATTTATGAAGCACTCTCGTACCTTCTTTTTCCAAAAATAAAATTCATATCTTTTGATAAAAAAAGTTTATGTAACATATACATAATATATTATATCACAAGAAGGATAGTAGTGAAGGTGCTGTTGTGCAAGCACCTGTCTTTTACAAATTGAGAGAGAGAGGCGTTCTATCTATTCTACAGAATTCAAATGTATCATAGACAAGATCGTCCCATTAAGTACATTGTATTCGAATGTAAACATGCTTTTTTGATAATGTTGAATTTCAGCAGTGCACCAAACAAAACAACTAAATTCCTAAGCATGCTTTTTTGATAGATAGACAACAATCTGCTTGATACTCTCAACCAAGTTCCCTATAACTCCAATTGCTTTTTTTCCTTTAATTATACGAAAAGCTCGCAGCTATCCCAGATACGAAATCTCATAATGTCGCGATACAAATTTGTTTAAGTAACTCCACTGTACATAAGGATGGCAATCTATATATAGAGAGAGAGATGGTAGTGTTAAATACATAATTTGGTTCACAATCTTCGATAAACATCTCTCATTTGATCTTTGGGATTGATGGCAGATATTTGAATTAAGAATATCGTTATATTTTTATAGTCTTTGATCACCTCAACTATTGATCTCAAAGATCAAATAGTGTTAATGTTTATACAAGATTATATATTGAACAACTTTATGAATTTAGCAATATATATAGAGAGAGAAGTAGTGGTAAATACGTAAACCTCTTTGGTGTTCAAAATACTTTATAATTAGATTTTTGAGATGAACAATTGAAGTGATAAAAGCAAAAGTATTTAATACACATAATGTATTAAATGCAAAGTCAAAGTTATAATGGTACTTTAATATAAATCTACATCGATAATAATGTTAATCAAAAGATTAAGATTTTTTTAGTAGATTTGAGCACAAATGGAATTTGAACGCCTACCATTATATATAATGTATGTTAAAATATAGATGCATCACAATTATGTTAAGTATATATTTTAGATGCATATATTTTATATAAATATATAATCACTCATAATTTAATAATATGGATTACCATAGGTTTTATATTTATATAAAATATATCATGTTAACTGATTTTTCTTTCAAAATTAAACTTTTTTTTGTTGAAGCAGGGTGGTGCGAAGCGAGACAGGTTGTACATGAGAGAGCGCGGGATTACACCCCCAAGACCCGCAGTGTGGGGCGGGTCTATTCATAAGTTTATAAAATTTTAAAAGGTTATAAATCTGAGTTTTTCATAAAAGAAATTAAAAATGGCCAATTCGGGTTATTTAGGTGTGAAGTTGATATATATATATATATATATATATGTATATATATATATATATATATATATATATATATATATATATATATATATATGTATATATATATGTATATATGTATATGTATATGTATATATGTATATGTATATGTATATATATATATATGTATATGTATATGTGTGTATGTATATGTATATGTATATGTATATGTATATGTGTATATATATGTGTATATATATATATATATGTATATGTATATGTATATATACATATATATATTAAGGGTTATATGAAATCTCGACTGGTATAGACCTGAATGGACCCCGTTTTCACAAATCTCAAGTTGGCGTACCATTTCTATTTTAGATTTGAGGTTGAGATTTTATATAACGACTATACATTATATACTGTGTGATCAACATCACCTGTTTTCTCATAAGAATAAGAAAGTGCCACAAACTCCTGGCTCCGGCCCTCCCTTAAAGAACCCCAAGAAAAAAGAAGTGCCACAATACGTGAGATGAACGTTCCGGGGAACATCATGGCAGCAAATCCATCAAATGTAATGAATACCGAGACCCATTTGGTAGACCGGTGGGCGAACCAGACCTGAACCACCCCACGTGCCGGCCGGTACCGGAGTCCTCTCAGTTCGGCTCCAGGTTCGTCTGTCAGGAGACCAAAGTCCAGAACCCGGGCAGCTCCTGAGTCTTAAAACTCCACCTTTTTCATGATTTTTTAAAAGAAACTGGACGAAGAGTGGCACTGGATCAGTTCCAGTTCCATGTTTTGGTAGGATCGAAACAGTTGGCCCCAGTCGCACCCGGAACCATCCAGCTCTACAGTTTGGTTTTGATCCTTATATGGCGGTCAGAGGTTGTCCTACATGGAGCCAACGCGGACTATCTAAACTACCCAAAATTTGGAATGTTAAAAGAAAATGTATAGACCATGATTTGATGCGTGGGCTATATGTAGGTTGCCCCACACTACAATATTTCCCTTGGCTGAATTCACGGGCATAACCATGGGCTATTTGCCTCACCCTAAAGATTTCCAGATTTGCTCCATTAGGAAAAGAAAATTTCTTGCTTTGTACTCCTAGCATGTTGTGGGTCGGGCAGATGTCCCGTCAGGCAACCCGGTAAGCCCCCCTCTCCAACCTGTCTCACACACATGTGTATAGAGAGAACCTTGCATATATTAACATCTAATATATCCAAACAAATCTCAATAATCTATCTTGAAAGATGGATGATTGAAATTTAGGTTCAAATTTGTTCACATGGCATTTAAGTGTGTTGGTATATGGTGACATATTGCTGGACTCAAATTTAATTTTGAAATCTAAATTTCAAAAGTAACACATGTATAATAACACACTTGAGATTTGCTTGGATAAAAGTAACACATGTATAATAACACACTTGAGATTTGCTTGGATATACTAACCCATATATATATACATATATACATATATAGACATATTGCTGGACTCAAATTTAATTTTGAAATCTAAATTTCAAAAGTAACACATGTATAATAACACACTTGAGATTTGCTTGGATATACTAACCCATATATATATACATATATAGACATATTGCTGGACTCAAATTTAATTTTGAAATCTAAATTTCAAAAGTAACACATGTATAATAACACACTTGAGATTTGTTTGGATAAAAGTAACACATGTATAATAACACACTTGAGATTTGCTTGGATATATATATACATATATATACATATATATACATATATATAGTGATTGGATTCTGCCCATCTCTTACACCTGCTCACTCATGCTCATAATTGTTTTGGGTGATATGAGTAATAAAATGCTCTTTATACTTTTTTACAGCTTTTAACGTTTAAAATTACGCTTATGCCACTCAAAAGTGATGGATGAACAGGTATCAGCGTGGCCATGATGGTATAATGTTGACGATCATTTCTTGTGACAATTAACAGGTTTGACCTTCTTTAAGGTGTGATAAGGATACGTGACAGACTTCAACACCATGTGAACAACTGAAAACTTTATTTCTTGCTTTCTCATTCCATGTATCATCGAGAAGGATGATAATCAATTCCTTATTTGCACAACGACCAAATAGCTCAGCTGGCTAAGGGCTCGAGTCACAAGTTCAACGTCATGTGTTCGATATCCTGGCGCAAGTATCTGGATTTGTCCTTCCCATTCTACTTTTTAAAAAAAAGAAGCAATTCGTTATTACATATGGTGAATTTTTGTGCCAAGGCAATGCCCACCTCGGTTAAGAAACTAGGCGTAGTCTCCTATGCACAAGTTGGGCTCGTGCCCAGACGGCACTCTGGTCCTGTACTCAATACCCAAGGTGTTTTAAGGTCCAAACTTAGAAATGAAGGCATCCAAAGGTTAAGATTTTTTTTTTGTTACAAGAGGAGGCCAAAGCCTAACACACACATGCATGCTCTAGGTTTGAAAAGGTTAATATTGTCAATCTTTTATGGGCAAGCACACAAAATATACAGTAATCACTTGGCCCTACTCCCCCACATGCTACCACCAACTTACAGAGCTCGTTTATGACATCTGAATCTCAACTTACGAATCTCCTTTTGCTTATTATATGATTGAATTTGAAGCGATCATATACGCAACTATTGCATATTAACGCCACTACAGAACTTCGGTATTCATATAATGGAAACTCTGAGATATAAATGCTTTAGTAGCCATCTCTGTGTGCGAGTCTGTGTTGTGGATCTCTAATCCAATTATGAAAACAACCCAATAGATGATAGATGTAGGTAAGGTTGTCAAGATAGTGATCCTCTATACACGATGAAATGAGGTTCATGGGATTCAATGGAGAAACCCTATTTTTCTAAAATAAATTATATGCATGTAAATATATAATTCACGAGAATCAGAGGGTTCATATATTTAATAGATGATTATTTTCTTGGCTTTTTAATATGATCAACTAATCATATGATTCATAAAATTTTCATGTCAGATGATTGTAGCATCTTGACCGCGAGATCCTAAGGGTGTGTTTGATTCGAGGTACCAAGCTCCCTGGTATTAGAACTGCATGCCTAGATCTCCAGACCTAATATGGGGTTCTAATCATGTTTTTGAGGAGTAATACTGAAAACTTGGGTTTTCGTATGAGACATGAGAGGAATTGTTTGAGTTTTCGTATGAAGCCCTTGGGTCCCATTTTTATGGTTTATCTAGTTTTTAGTGTTATTTTTTTACTCAATTTGGGTTGTGAAACCATAATTCTACACCAGTAATGGAGTTCCATGTTTGATGCACAACAACAAAGCTTAAAACTGTAAACACCAAAAATGAAGGTCCAGATTCTCTAGAACCTTCTACCAAGCACTCTTTAAGGATCTCAATGATGATTGTATTAAATTTATCTATACGGGAATCCTACTATCTTTCAATTTCGGCCTTGAGAGGATCACAAGATTGTAGGATTCTAGGATCCAATTCAGCATCTTGACAACCATGACCAAAGCGTCTTATTTAACTCAACCATCCTTTCACTACATCGATGTCATGTGATGTCAAAAGCCATCTTTTGTATTATAATTTTTTATTTTGTTAAGTTGAAAATCTTAATCCTTTAGATAAAAAATTTACTTCAATAACAAAATTTGTTAGTTTAAACTCTGAAGTGATGGGTTTGATTTGTATGTCATTTCATCAAAAAACCAAGAACATAGCGGCAAAAGGGCATAACTTTCTGTCTAGAGAGTTGGCTCTATGACCAAAGGTCAGGAGTTCGATTGTGCATCTGGTGGAGACCTGCCTTATCCACGTTGACTGCTTTATGATACAAACATCTGGACCAAGTTAAGCCAAGCCGCTTGATGTACAATTAAAGAGACTTGGAGACACAGTGGCACTCTAGCAGAAAAGCTTTTCAAAGTGAAATTTTCCTTTTCCAAAAGCCATTATAATAACGCTGGATTGCTACGGATCTAAAACGTCCCTTGCGCTCCAGCAATCATCTCAAGTTCCTCATAACCAGCACTGTACCTCCACAAAAGCTCAGATATCTGATCCCACTGACAATGGCTGCCATCTTCACAGAATTGGATGTGGACTACAAGAAGCACCAGCATTCACACCGGAGAAATGACTCTGGCGAGATCGATGTGTTCGATGCCATGGGATACTACTTGGGAGAGGAGAGATGCTGCCATGATTCTTCTTTGAAGAACTTCACTGCCCCTCACAAGCCTAATGTTAGAGAAGGCTGTCAATATGGTGAGGTGAACAAGAGTCTTGATGACACTCTCATTTTTCAGCAATCAGCACAGAAGCAAGAAAAGAGGGCGAGTAGGAACAAGCTGCCCAAGACTCCAAACTCACCAGGAATCAAGTTGGCCAGCTTTCTGAATTCTCTCTTCACATCAACGGTTAGTAAGAAGAAACAGAAGCCAACCAGTTTGTTTGCAAAGGATTGTAATGAGAGCCCAATTGAAATAAGAAAACGGAGGAGCAGCATGACCAATCTGCGAATCGTGAGTGACAATAGTCCAAAGTCTCTGTACTCTTCCTCATCTTGCATTGATACACCTTCTTCCCCCTCATCAAATGGAAAGATCTACAAGGAGTTCGATGATGTTATTGACACGAAAAATGATTTCCAGTTGACATATTTTCCAACAAACAGAAGATCACTCGCACTGTTTCCTGCATCTGGGGTCCTAGATGATAAGAGTTGCATAAACGTCGCCTGGCTGGAGCAGAATTTCATAGTCACTGATGTGTTTTCTGCATTAAATAACGCAGGAAACAATGGAAGTGAGAGAGAGAAAGAACGCGAACGTGACAGTCATAGAGAGACGACTAAAGAGAGGAGGAAGGAGAGAAATGATGCCTCTGTTGAAAGGGAGAGAAATGAGAGTGATGAGTGTCGACAGGAGAAGAGTCCATGGAAGACTGAAGAGGTGGATGATGGCTTTGAGAGCGATTCGAGCTCGGACTTGTTTGAGCTAGAGAATTATGATCTTCGTAGTCATTATCAAAACGAATTACCTGTTTATGGGACAACCCACTTACAAAATAAGAACTAGGTTGTGGTAATCTGCGTAGGTATGGTCTTTTCGTGCTGTACTTTTCTCTTATTGACTCTTGCTACTTAGATCCTGTGTATCTGATAAAACTAGATGATGGTGCCTGTAAAAATTATTCAACTTCCTTGAATTTTGTTAATTTTCTCCGTCCTGTAATCTCTATGAACCTATGAGTTTCCCGTATGTGTTGTACCCATATTCATGATGATCCTCCATTAGCTGCATGGTGTCACATTTTCGAGCTTCTTTCTGTCCTGCGGTATGTGAATGTTAAATAAGAAAGCAGCGTGATGAGTGTCCGTAGGAGAAGGGTTCAAGATTGAAGAGGTGGATGATGAACTTAAAAGTGATCCCAGATCAGACTTACTTGCTCTAAAAAATTATGATTTTCATAGTAATTATCAAAACGAATTACCCGTTTATGAGACAACCCACTTAGAAGATTAAGAGGTAGACTCCAGTAATTTTCTCTTGTTACTGTACTGTAATTTTCTCGTCGACTCTTGGTACCTGGTGATCTGGTAAAACTTGGATATTGGTGACCGCGACAATCGCTCATCTTGTTTGGGTTTTGTTGTTCCTCTGTTACGTAATCCATAATCACCAATGACATTCTTGTATATGATATATCCATATCCATGAAGATCCTCCATTAGCTACAGACAGAGGCATCACACTTTTGAAACATCCAGTTGTCCTTCATTTGTGAGTGTAAAAGATTTTCCAAAATCACACGATGTGTGGATTTTAGAGATGTGTGGATTTTAGAGAGAGGGAGAGAGAGGGAGGGAGGGAGAGAGAACACTCAGAGTATACACTGTCCTTTGTACTTGCTGCGAGCTTTTGGTGGAAAACAATGAGGTTGAGATTCTGCAACTATGACAGTGATGGGTTCCCTTGCCTTTCTGCGGCTTTCTCACACCAATAAGGCGCTCAATCTGGCTTCATGTCTGAATATCATCATCTTCTTGCCTAGTTTTAGCATTTGGTCTTTTATGCCATGGCGACCACCATAATCGACTTCATATTGTCCTTGAAGATTTATCAATAAATCCTATTTTTTTATGCTTCAGTTCCACATGCGAACCGAAAAAGCTAAGAGATAAAATAACTAGGGTACAAATTTCCACCTTTCCTTGCTTCACCTACCGAAATATATAGTTGGCGATTCTCAATGATATATCCACCGTCTACCAGCACTAAAAGTGCAAAAGTACATAGCACCCACTATTTGCACTTTTTCTGTTGTCGTCTGTACTAAAATGTATGTATATATTTATATATGATTGATTGGACTCTATCCACCACTCACGATCTCACTTATATCCATCATATATAAATAACATTATTCTTTCTACACTTTCAAAAACTTTTAATATTTTTAAATTACATTTATGTTACAAAAAATTAATGGATGATCACATGAGTGAGCATACGACAGATATCATATGAGCAAGATCCAATTTTGTATATATGTAAAGAAAAAAATGAGAAAAAGAAAGAGAGTTGATGGTGGGGTTTGAGGTAGGTGAGCTCCAGAGACTCGATATGTTTCCATTGTGTACTTTATTGATGGTAGAGAGATGCACTGTCTAACATAAAATCATTTTTTGTTAACACCAGAGGAGTTAAATTTGTTGCAATATTGCACTCAGAGCTTTAGTTCAACTGGTATGGCTCTTTGATCAACTTTCAGGTGAGGAGTTCGATTGCTGGGGGCACATTCCTTTGTGAGGCTTCAGCCTTCCTCCATAACAAAAAAAAGTTCTTAAATGCTATGATTTGTATGAGAAAATGCTTAGTTGTTGTTGTCATCGTCATAAAGGTTATGATTCGATGTTTTTGAATATGTGACTACGTTTAAGAATAGAAAAAAACATTTTGTAAATTTTTTAATTTGAATTGGACAATTGAACATGTGACTATGATTTCTTAATCTGAAAGGGGTATATTATATTTCAAAAAGTGACCAGAGTTATGAACATATTTTCCATTTGTAGATAATGCATTTATTATACTTACAAAAGTATCAACATATTTTTTGCTTTTGATATAAATTTAAAAACATGTTAAAGTATCAACATATTTTTTTGCTTTTGATATAGATTTAAAAGCATGTTTAAACATCATGCGCATCGATACTCTCTCTTTATTTATATAAACTTTCTAATATAAAAAGTACAAATCTAATTAAAGATTGATTATGGATTCAAATTAATAGAAAGACCAAAACAATTATTTATTGAGAGGACGTGACAAGGTACGGTACCATTATTCTCGTGATTGCATCAAGCTTGCAAAAGTGCCAACCAACACACACCCCTCTCTCTCTCTCTCTCTCTCTCTCTCTAACCAAACCAAGCGAAGAACCAGCTAAAACTGGAATGAGTCAAACCAAACCCTGAACACAGGATTATTCGATTCAGTCCTGGTTCCACTATGCAACCCGATCCAGTTTTAAACCGGAACTAACAGTTTCAAACCGTTAATCCCAGTTTTTTAATTTTTAATATTTTTTTTCTGATTTCAGATAGTTTAGGACTCAAATTTGAAACAGACCCGATCCTGGTTGGGTTTTAGTCTATGCGAAACCTGCCATGCCTATTAGAAAGTCTTATCGACTCCATTTGATCAGCTTAACGATATTTAATCTGACCCAAAACTTTGGTGATGTATATATATATATATATATATATATATATATATATATATATATATATATATATATATATATATATATATATATATATATATATATACAACAACAACAACTAAGCCTTTTCCCATACTAGACGGGGTCGGCTACATGGATTCTTTGTTTCCACATATCTCTATCGTGTGCCATGTTAGCAGTTAACTCCCAATAAGCTAGATCATTCTTTATTGTTTCTTTCCAACACTTTTGTGGTCGTCCTCTACCTCTTTTAATACTTTCCAAATTTAGGTTTTCTAACCTTCTTACAGGTTTTTCTTTTGATCTTCTTTCTATATGTCCAAACCATCTTAAACGATGTTCTCTCATTTTATCCTCTATTGGTGCCACTCCTAATTTGTTTCTAATAACCTCATTATGTATACGGTCTTTTCTTGTATGACCACTCATCCATCTCAACATCTTCATTTCTGTCACAGACATCTTTTGTACATGTTGATGATTAACTGCCCAACACTCAGAACCATAAAACATGGCAGGCCTAACTGCTGCTCTATAATATTTACCTTTTAATTTTAATGGTATCTTCTTGTCACAAAGAATACCTGATGCTCCTCTCCATTTTAACCAACCAGCATTAATTCTATGTGTAACATCTCCATCAATTCTTCCATCACTTTGAAAAATTGACCCTAGGTATTTAAAACTTTCCTTTTGGGGAATGCAATGTGTGCCAATTTTAATTTCTATGTCCTCTGAAGTAGCCAAATGATCAAACTTACATTCCATATATTCTGTCTTTGTTCTACTAAGTCGGAGGCCTTTGTTTTCTAATGTTTCTCTCCATAGTTCCAATTTTCTATTAACTTTTTCCTTAGACTCCTCCACTAATACAATGTCATCTGCAAATAACATACACCAAGGTACTTCATCTTGAATATGTTTTGTTAACTCATCCATCACCATTATAAATAAGTATGGACTTAAAGTTGATCCTTGATGTAACCCAATATTAACTTCAAAGAAGTCTGTCGTTCCTTCATGAGTCCTCACACATGTTTTTGCACCATCATACATGTCTCTTATAAGGTTAATATATGTCAATGGGATACCTCTTTTTTCCAAAGTTCTCCAAAGAACCTCCCTCGGTACCCTATCATAAGCTTTTTCTAGATCAATAAATATCATGTGAAGGTCTTTCTTTTTTGCTCTAAAATGTTCCATAAGACGTCTCAAAAGGTGAATCGCTTCAATAGTAGATCTACCAGGCATAAATCCAAATTGGTTCTCTGTTGTACTTGATACTTGTCTTAACCTACGTTCAATAATTCTTTCCCATAATTTTATAGTATGACTCATTAACTTGATACCTCGATAATTCGCACAATTTTGAATGTCTCCCTTGTTTTTATATATGGGTATAAGTGTACTTGCTCTCCATTCCTCGGGCATCTTTTGGTTTTTCCATATTTCATTAAATAGTCTTGTGAGCCAAGTGATTCCTATTTCTCCTAGTATTTTCCAAACTTCTATAGGAATATTATCTGGTCCTACCGATTTACCACTCTTCATATGTTTAAGAGCCTCTTTGACTTTATTCTTTTGAATACGTCGGTAGAAATTGTGGTTTATATACTTTTCTGACTTGGTTAAATCTCCTAAACTAATACTAACATCGTTATTTTCATTAAAAAGATTATAAAAATAGTTTTTCCATCTATTTCTTATATCATCATTTGCCACTAGAATTTTTTCATCCTCGTCTTTTATGCATCTAACATAATTAAGATCTTTAGTTTTCTTATCTCTAGCCCTAGCTATCCTAAAAATGTCTCTTTCACCCTCTTTTGAGTTGAGTTTTTTATATAAGTCCTCCCAAATCTTAGCTTTTGCTTCACTAACGGCCTTTTTTGCTTCCTTCTTTGCTTTTTTATAAGCTTCTAAAGTTTCACTAGTTTTCTTAGCATAATGTAATTTGTAACATGCCCTCTTTGCTTTGATTTTGTTTTGTACTACTTCACTCCACCACCAAGCTTCTTTTTGTGCCGGTACACCTCCCTTAGATACCCCTAACACATCTTTTGCCACTTTCCTAATATGTATAGCCATATTGTTCCACATATCAGAGGGTGTGCCAACATAATTCCAAACATCTCCTTGAAGGACTTTTTGTTTAAATATATCTTCTTTCTCACTTTTGAGGTTCCACCATTTAGTCCGAATAGCTCGATGCACTCTTTTCTTCTTTGTCCATTTTTTTATTTGTAAATCCATAACTAAAAGTCGATGTTGGGTGGTTAAGCTTTCTCCTGGAATTACCTTACAATCTTTACAACACGCTCTATCTTTTTTTCTACAAATAAAGTAATCAATTTGTGTTTGTGATAAGCCACTCTTATAAGTAATTAAATGTTCATCTCGTTTTTTGAAGATTGTATTGACTATAAAGAGATCAAATGACATAGCAAAATTTAAAATCTCCCTACCTTCCTCGTTTATATCCCCATAACCAAAGTTTCCATGAATCCCTTGATATCCTAATGCCTCTTTACTGACATGTCCATTTAAATCTCCTCCTAAACAAATCATCTCCCTTTGTGGAATCTTTTGAAACACCTTATCTAACTCTTCCCAAAAAACTGTCTTTATACTATCTTCTAGTCCTACTTGGGGTGCGTAAGCACAAACTATATTCAAAACCTCTACTCCTAACACTAATTTCAATGTCATGATTCGGTCACCATATCGTTGTATGTCTACTACACTCTCCTTTAAATCTTTATTTATGATAATACCAACTCCGTTTCGGGTTTTTTCTTTACCTGAGTACCATAATTTAAAACCTGTATCCTCTATCTCCTTTGCTTTTTCTCCAACCCATTTTGTCTCTTGTAAACACAGAATATGAATCTTTCTCCGAATCATAGTATCTACCACCTCCATTAGCTTACCCGATAATGTTCCGATATTCCAAGAACCAATACGAATCTTATTATCTAGGACTAGCTTCCTTACCCCCCGCATCCGTCCATAATCAAAATGCGGAGACCCTCTCTGAAAATTTTTCACTACATTCGGGCGGCAATGTAGCGGGACTAACTTCTTTACCCACACCCGTCCATGATGTGGGAACCCTCTCTGCAATTGATTCACTACATTCGGGCGAAAATGTAGTGGCCCTTGCTTACTTCTTACTGCATTTGGGCTCTGCAGCACGTCGCTAGGCGGGAACGCCCCAAAGCAATAATTTTTGTAATCCATGTTGTAGAAATCCGACGAAGTTTTACGCTGGCTGTCGGAAGCCTAACACAACCCTCCTCCTTTATCCGGGCTTGGGACCGGCAATGCAAGGGTGATCCCTTACATGGGCGGAGTTTTATATATATATATATATATATATATAAATATAATTTATTTTTATTATTTTTTATTTTGGGGGGAGGGGGCCTAAAAACATTATATGCTATAAGCGTTTACAAGCATTTGAAGCTTAAAAAGTTATAGGTTACAGGCAACAGGTTGGTAGCACCCGGGGCCTAAAAATTGATGTTATAAAGAGTTTAGATGTCGCAGCCACTTAAAAAAGTAATGCTTAACTAGTGATGACCACTTAAAACTTACATCTCTCTCACGCACACACATGTAGACACATCCAGCTTGAAACCAGACCGACGATTCAACCCTAGAACCAGCCGACTTAGACCTGGAACCTCCTGGTTCAGTGACAGTTCCTCATGTGGAATCCGAATCGATGGTTCAAAGTGTAGGTTCAACCTTTTCCATTTTTTCTTCAAAATTATTGTTTTCTTATATATTTTTGTTGGTTTCAGTTGGTTTTGAGCGTGAACTAGAATAAAAACCGATGGTTCCAAACGATAACTAGAAGCAGCATGGTTCAGGTTTGATTCTGGTTCATGGTACCATCCGAACCAGAACCAGCCTGGTTCCCGACTTGTATATCCATATGTATGCCTCCAATTTGCTGAACTTGCGAAGTCATACCAACTATGCACCAATGTTAAATTTGGCATTCTCATATAGTTTCAGTCTAAAATGCCCTCATCCTTCTAATATTTCACTGTGTTCTACATAGCATTCAACACTTGGTTTGGCATTAATTTTTAGTCAATGTATATATATATATATATAGAGAGAGAGAGAGAATAGTTCATGCACATACTCGTTCATGCTTAAATTCATTTAAAGATCTACACGTTCGATCAACATAATCTAAGTGAATTTAGTGGATTTGAGCATAGATAAGTGTGCACAAATAATAATTTATCCCCCTCTCTCTCTATATATTTCTTTACTAAACCTAATTCAAGCGTTTAGAGAGTAATAAAACCAAATAAGGTTTTAAGCATTTTGGGTTGGGCATGGGTTAGGAGAAAACCACGTGTCCATGTCAATCCCAAACCTGAGCCAAAACTGAAGCGAACGAGATTACACATATAATTATGTGTATGCTTATATACATTATGTTTATATTAGTACATATGTATTACCAATATAAAATTCATATTAAATGTGTGTGCTTGTGTGATGTTTTTATTAGGTATATATATAATATCGGATTGACCCAAATCTGTCCTGGATTGTGTTAGGGTTCAGCCAATATAACACTAAGAAAAACGTTGAATCCAGGTCGATTTATTTTTGACCCGAAACAGAAGCGACCCGATTTGCCACCCAGAGATAGTCCAATCATGTAAAATCTCTTCTTATTCCTCATCTGTTGCCAAAAGCTGTTCCCCACATGTTCGACTAGACATCTTTGGTCTGGAAGATACTTTGTCGAATTCTTTTGTTTTACAAATAAGTAACTTAAATGATGATCCAAACTCTACGCACAGTCGCAGACGAGTTTGTGTCTATCTTGGTCGAGCTACTTGGAAGGTCTTGCTTGGCCGAGTGTGTGTGGCTGCTTCTCTTTAGAAATGTCTTTAGATTATACTATTCAGTGATGGACTCACTTTAAGGCGAGGTGTTCAAAATATGAAAATTTCGTGATTTTACTATTTTTATAAAAAAATACAAGTGTTTTATTGATATAAGTGCACCTCATTCTAAAAGATTCTTCACTATGTTACTGTACATATCCATGTCTGATATCAACACTATGGTCCCCAAGAATGTATCGGCACCCATGCATCATGAGACTGGAACCAATGGTCACAAGGTTGAGGTTCTTATGGCTCTTCTCGCTAGGATGAAGGGTCAAAACTTAGTGGTAAAAGGACCATGAGTTTGACACTTATGGTTGCATTCATAAAGGTTGTGTTTGATTATGAATCTTGGGCCTATATATAAATGTTACTTCGTAATCGAGCATAACACAAAATAAAAGTGGGGTGGTATGATCTTTCTTTTGATTTAATTACAAGGCTGACAAGAGACAGTCTCAACTCTTTATCCTGTTTATTTCATTTCTTATATCTCTTGAAAGATCTTCTTGAGTTACGTACAGTATTCTTCAAGACCGGTGATGTTGAGTTTGGCATCCTTTTAAAGATATTTTTGTCAATATAATAAAGTTTGTAATTCTTCCGTTTCTTGAGTAAACCCTCAAGCTAATTTGACCTCTGTCTCACTTGAGATGGTAAAGGATTGAAATTGAAAAAACCTATTGTGAAAACTTGACCTCAGAACAAACACTCCCCAAGAGCTTCACACCGAAAACCTTTTGACCTAAAACAAGAATAAGGATCGTTTTGGGCTGCCCATGTTGCAAGCAATTACAGTTCATAATCTTGATTCAACTTTCTCTGTTAGGAAAATAAATCTCAATTTATGGAGAGAGAATCATTTAACATGATCAAATTAGCATAAATGAAGATGTTGAGATGGATGAACGGTCACACAAGGAATGACTATACATAATGAGGTTATTAGAAATAAATTGAGAGTAGTACCATTTGACGATAAAATGAGAGAAAATCGTTTAAGATTGTTTGAACATGTAGAAAGACAATCCAAGGACTCTTCCATAAGAAGATATGAAAAACTAGATTATGAAAATGTTAAAAGAGGAAGAGGTTGACTACAAATGTATTGGAAAGAAACAATAAAGAATGATCTAGTTTATATTAAGTTAACTGCTAGTATTAGGACTATGTAGAAACAAAGAATCCATGTAGCCGACCTGATATAGTATGGGAAAAGTCTTAGTTGTTGTTTTTGTTATGGAGATCGAGAGAGGTTAACAACTTAACACAGTGATAGGGTTAGGCTGACGGCAAGTATGATAACTAGAGATGGCAACGGGGTGGGGGTGGGGTCTCGCGGGTCTAGGGATGCAAAACCTGCACCGACTCGATGCCATCATAACTCGCACCTATCCCACCTTGCCCTTCAAAATAGACTATTTTTTTGAAGAAATTATTTCAAACTAGGTAACTTAATCATATACATGTAATGCAATCAATTTACTTCACTGCCATCCATGCACTGTGATTAAGTTACATGTATATGATTAAGTTAAGACACATCACTGGTATTCTTCTGCCATCACACATTTCTGTTCCTCTGTTCCTTCATGTTTTTGTTCCCAAAATAAAATCTCATTATTTCATGAGTTAATTTTGTAGTCTAAAAAGTCGAAGCATATATATGTGCGTATGTATGACTATGTATATATGTGCATGTGTTTTATGGATTCAAATGTTTTTGCAGATAAGCAATGTTCTATATTTTTCTGAACTGGTCATTAGCTTCTTCAACAATAATAGCAACCACCGTAATGTACAGGTTAAGGCAAATGGTGGTAAATCAGCGATAGGACAGACTCCAGACATTGCATGGGAGAAGTTCCATAAGAAGAGTAATTCCAGAATTAAGATTTGGCAATGAAAGCGTTTTTCATTTAAAATAAGTGGGATTGAGGTATCTTTTTGAACAACTTTTCTCTAAAATTATTTAAGATCCTGAATCAATTAATAGGGCTTGATTCAAGTACAAAAGTACCAGAAGGAAAAATATATTATTTCATTTGCAGGGTGATAGACAGTTATATGAATTTGTAATCTGACTATATTCTTCAATGTTAGCTGACACCATCTGGTATGGGAAAGGGCTTAGCTGTTGTTGTTGTACTATATCCTAATGTAAACTGATTCCACAGTCTTAATGTTGCTGACAAGTTATTAAGCAGATAAAAAGTGAAGCAAACCTTTTTTGTTGGATGACAGCATGCATTTTATGACTCTTTTATTATTGCTGCTTCAATGGTGATATGCAGTTTTTTGGTTTTAGAAATCCCCTTGTTCAGAGAATGTTGCTTGAGCTTGTTGCAAATGAAGACGGTTTAGCTGAAAATGGCTTGGTTGGCCAAAGTTGCTGTGAGGACTCATCAGGAGTACATACTGAAAATCATATCCAGGTTGAATAGCTATCCAGATCTACTGCTGGAACTGGAAAAGCAGCAAATTAGTGGAAAAAAGAGTAGGAAAAGAAGAACCAAAACTGTTTTCACTGGACCCAAAAGGATGAAAACACAATATCCATCAAAAGTAATGCAACAAGGTTCTCAATGTGAGGGCCAAACTTGCAATAATGGACAGGACATGAATGTTTTACGTAAAGACAACAGCTATACTCCCCATCAAATATTAAAGAAGGATGATATCTCTAGTGATGATTGTGTACATCAGCCTAAGCATTATGTTGATCCGAATGATAGGTACTCAAACACTGGTATCCTGGAAAAGGAAGCTGGTGAGGTATGTTTATCGTCAAGAAATGAAGAAAATTGTTAATTTGACAATCCTCTTGCAAGAAACGAGTTATGGAGATGCTGACTTGGTTGAAAGAGAGTCAGCTGTGGTGAATGATGACTTTCAAGTAGTTGAATCTCATCATTGTGCACGTGATTGATCAAGCAAACATGACCCCTCTGAAGGCAATGCTGATGTTTTCCATTCCAAAGCACTAGATGGTATGTTTTTTCTTGAAGATTACAAGTCCTACACTGGGTTGCTTGTGTAGAGTGTTATTGTTTCATGTGCTTGGTTGCATCCCTATCCATTATGTGCAGACCAAACTCCTAAGCAATGGTGTCAAGATTGTTTCATCTTAGTTCCTGATTTTTGTACTGGAACTTCGTTACATAAGCCATTTTTTTGTTCTATTTTGGAGAAGTTTCTTTTCTTCAAAACACGTCTTTTTCTACCTTTTATTTCTCCAATGAGATATTTCTGATCGGACCTTCAGTCACTCTTATAATTGTCCTCTGCATTTATGGTATCTCACATCTTGATCACAAATACTCTTTGTTTTTCTTCTGCAAGGAAGAGACTGCTTAGCTGATGCCGAGGAGAGCAGAACAGGGATTCTAGAGTTGAGAGAACTGAAACTTTTTAAAAGTAGTGATCTATTGGTGCCAGATTCCTTTGAGGCTTTGGAGGGTAGCTTCCCATCTTCCTTCATTAATTAAAGGAGTTTGACATATGCTTTCCGTTATCATGAAAATTCTGGTAAGTGGGCTTTGGCTTTTAGCTGTTTTCTTTTGTGCAGATAATACTAGTGAATCTACTCCTGAGAACACCAAAAGCTACTACAACTACAACTACGCCTTTTCCCATACTAAATTGAGGTTGGCTCCATGAATTCTTTGTTTCCACATACTCCTTTTGTTTCCACAAAGCCCTATCATAATTTGTAGTTATGTCTAAAGTTTTACGCTGACTATCGGAAGCCTGACGCAATCCTTCTCAGGCTTGGTACCGACCAAGCAAAGGTGAGGTGATCCTTTACATGGGCAGGACAGAGTTTGAGAACACAAAAAGCAATCCACAAAATATTTTAGCTGTTGATGCTCAGGCATTAGATCTTTCAGATAAAGTTGGAAAGAATATGCAAGATGAGAGGAGAAATTTTGATGATGAATTGAAAATCAATTCGCAAAGAATAGGTGATGCACCCCTGTATTAGAGGATATTTCATATACTGCTTTACCTGCCTCTAGTGCTCTTCCCGAAGAACAAACTTTGATGCTGCAATCAGATCAAGAGAACCATTCGCTTCTGGCATCTCAATATTCTAATTCTGAAATGAGTGATTCTGGCCTTGTGGGTAAAGAAATTGCTAAGTCATTTTAATGCTGCTTCCAGAAGCTTTTCCTTTGCTAGAGGACATGCACAAAAAGAAGGTAAAAAAGAAAAAAAGGCAAATGTCATAAGAACAGTTACATGTCAAGATTCTAGTGGAATAGATGTATTGGTGAAAGGCCACAGAGATTTCAAGAACGATGGTCTTTTGTACAACGGTGAGGCTTATTCATTTATTATCTCTCTGGCTCTGCAGGTGGAATGTTCTTTTAGTTCGGTAATAGTGAATCTTCACTGGGTGAGCTTTTACTTCCCGTAAATCGTGGTACCTTTTATTGCAGATGCCCTTGATTTGGTTGAATTGTCAGCAGGAGACCAGAAGCCGCTCAAGAGGAAGATCAGGTTGTGGATCCACCTCTTGTCTTAGGTGACACTGGTTTTGGTGAAACTAAAAGCACAGAATAAATGTGTCACTTTCCTTGTTTGACATTTGACAGAAGATACTCTACAGATGTTAAACACATTACTCCAGATGGCATTAAAGATGACTATTGTCGTAATCCTGTTGCCAGTCGTGCTTTTCGCAGTAGTTGCCTTGATGAAGCTGGTCCCGGTCATACTCATACCAGAAGCTCTAAGGTGAACAGGATGCATTTTAGCCATCATTGTGCACCTGGTATCAATTCTTGTGTCAGATTCTCACTGGAGGTATTCGCTTCTTCTGTTTCTCTCGCCTCTCATGCACAGACTTTGCATAGCATAATACCATACTGGTATCCAAAATTTTGCCTTCCTACAAATTTTTCTGGTATAGAGATCACCGTTACTCTTTTCTTATTGTCATCGTGAATCGAATTATAAAGTTTGAGAGTTCTTTATTTTTTTCGGTTCTCTGTGATCAATTGCACAATTAAGGACGCACTTTGTAGTTTGTTGTTTTGCTATGTAATATTAGATTATAAGCGCTGTCAAAACATTGTTGGGCATTTGTAGTCTCTTCTTGTTTTTCTGTTTTGGTAGTCTTCACATTTGTTACTCTCTTGGGGGCCACCAAAATCCCTGGGGTACAAAGACTGGTTGGCGTGCACAAGTGCAAAGAGTCGATTGAACTGGAAGCATTCCGTTAATGCCAACACCTGGTTCTTGAGATGCAAAATGAACAAGGCCAATGATCTATGTCTAATCCTTTTCATTTCAATGTACGGTTTCATTAATTTGGTGCTGCATTTAATCGAATGAATTCTCGTACTTTCCACTTCTTGCCCCTTGTTTTGATTTCCTTATAAACATTGAACAGGATACTCCTATTCCAATTTTTTTGTCTAACCAAATCGTTGTTTCCATGACTTTATTCTATTTGCTTTAAACAGTTACAATGACTTATTTGAGTTAATGATGTTAAAACTAGGGGAGGACCTTGTTGTCATATTTGTTTCTGTCACCATCACCATTTCGTCACCTTCCTCACCTGCTGTGCATTCAGAGGGTTAGCTCACCTGGCAGAGGATTCTACTTGCAGGATGAAGTTGTGAGCTTTAAATATGGAGCGTGCATGGCTGGCTTAGGCCTCCTCGCTGTAACCTTCCTCACCTGCTGCTGCCCATCACCCCTCACACCACACCACACTGTTAAGACACATCACTGGTATTCTTCTGCCATCACACATTTCTGTTCCTCTGTTCCTTCATTTTTTTGTTCCCAAAATAAAATCTCATTATTTCATGAGTTAATTTTGTAGTCTAAAAAGTCAAAGCATATATATGTGTGTATGTATGAATATGTATATATGTGCATGTGTTCTATGGATTCAAATGTTTTTGCAGATAAGCAATGTTCTGTATTTTTCTGAACTGGTCATTAGCTTCTTCAACAATGATTAAATCATAAGTCCCATATGACATTCATTTACTTCCCCTTTTGTCTGTAATTTCAGAATCAGCGAGATGGTCTTAGTTGTTGGAGAAAGGTATGAAAGTGAATCTGCCATCTTTTCGGAACAAAATGATCTGCGACACAGAAAGCTTGCATTGGTCATCTACCGTGTGCTCTGAACCGGCGAGGGGAGAAAAAGCGCAGGATCATGGTTACTGAGTTGAATTGTGAGATCTCAATGTTCAAAAACATTATTCTCCTAGTTTCACTAGACACGCTATATTAAGATGCAAGCGTTTTGACTCCAGCATGGCTCAGAACAAGATTCAGATGGCTTTTCCGGTTTTCCCGTTTCTAGTTTCTTTTGTGATGAAGAGAAACATGAAAGGATCGATGGAATCTTGACTTTAATAAAAATATATGTGAATATTGTGAATTAATATCACCGATTGTGACTTTCATTTGAGCTGGATGATGAGATAATGCCTTAGCTGTGGGCCTGACTGCAAAAGGCTATTCTTGCGGTGAAAGTTTTAGGGTATCAAACAGGGCGCCATAATAGGCACGCTATGGATGACTGGCTTGAATAGCCATGCCCGGGGGGAAACGCTATTTAAGTTTCCTTCAAGGAAAAAGGGTGGTGGTTTTAAGTACTAGAGGTAGTCACTGATGACTGTCCGTGATCTATTTTTTCTAAAGGTGATGCAAACCATATTATTCTCTCGTCGGATAATTAAAATGCCAAATAACGCATGTCACTGATGACTAGCCTCTACAAGAAATTACAGAGATCTGGAACCAGAACCAGCAGTTTACTGTTGAAATATTTATATTATTTTCTATTTCCTTTTCAAATCTTTATATTATTACTAAATCAGAACCAGTCGGTCTTGGTTCAAGGCAAACTGGAACCTACAATTTGGAACTGTAGCAATCAGAACCAGCTTAAACACGTATGGTTATGGGCCGAGTTCGGGGTCTCTTTTTGGATAGACAAAAGAAAGAGATGGTCATATAAACAAATATAATAATATATTATATTGTCAAAAATTACAAAAGATATTTATAGTATAAATAAAGATCTTGAAATGGATGAGTGGTGTTATAAGAAGAAAAAAGATTGAAATGGATGAATGGTGATATAAAAAAAGGATTGTATATCTAATAAGGTTATTATAAATAAATTGTGAGTAATATCAATAAAAGATGAGAAGAGAAATTGTTAAAGTTTGAGTGAAAAGGTTTTGATAAGTTTGAGTGAAAAGGTACAAATAAAACTAGATTGCAAAAATATTATTAGATTGTGAAAACATTAAAAGAAGAAGAAGAAAAAGTGTTGAAAAGAAACAATAAAACATAATTTATCAACATAGTATATGATAGGACTGAAAATAAAATGTGGTCGATCTCATAATATAGGAATAAGGCTTAATTGTTGTTTATATATATATATATATATATATATATATATATATATATATAAAGAGCAGGGCGATATGCATAATACATTTTTGTATATAGTATTATACAAACATGTGGATTTTTCGAATTACTTTACATTTAATGTATTATATACATTAAATATAAATATACAAACATAATAATATATTTCATTCACTCTAGTGTCGATATGAAAAATTGAACAGTATAAATATTTGTTCCACATTAAACATCAAACGCAAGGCAACTAAGACCTCCCTCTCTCTTTCTCTGTGTATATATATCTCGAGTATTGTGTCAGGTACAAATTTGGCGTCTTATCCTCGTACCTGAACCTGATTGAGTGGTATTTTCACTCCTGTTCGGGTCAGACTGGGCACGCATGCCGGGACAACATCGAATCCCTACCTACCCACCCTATCCAATTTAGTTGAACTGGTATGAGTTTGAAGCCGACCCTTGATTTCTTATCCGATCCATATACCCTTGGCACGACGTGTTACAACAGTGCACGTACGACACTGTCGGTGACGCGTCCAGATCGACTGTTAAACACGACGCGACGTGAGAACTTTCGCTTGGCGGGGTTTTTCGTGTTGAAGAAAAAATTCCCTCTTCTTCTATCGCGTCCTTCCATCCCGGAAATCTATTTCGAAGAATTTTCGTGTCTCTGACAGTGGATGCCCCTTCCTTTACATGAAACTCTAACGATCTTCCTCTTTTTTTTCATCGTTATTTTTGGTTTCGTTCCGTTTCTCCTGTCAATTCCGAGAAATCGAAACCCTTTCACAGTGAGGGTAGGGTTTATGAAGCTGAGTTTATCTTTTGCTTTGGTTTCTCGGTGGTTGGAGTGAAGCGAAGATGCAGGCGTTGGATCCCGGTGGGAAAATCCACCGACTGGAGTTGGAGAACTTCAAATCTTACAAGGGACGACAGACGATTGGGCCCTTCTTTGACTTCACGGCGGTCATCGGCCCCAATGGCGCCGGGAAATCTAACCTCATGGATGCGATCAGCTTCGTGCTTGGGGTTCGGTCATCCAACCTTCGGGGGGCCCAACTCCGCGACCTCATCTACGCGACGGACGACCAGGAGAAGGATCTCCCCGGCAGGAGGGCGTACGTGCAGCTTGTCTACGTGACGGGTGAGGGTGCGCAGATTGAATTCACGCGGACGATCTCGGGCTCTACCGGGAGTAGCTACAGGATTAACGGGGAACAAGTGAGCTGGGGGGAGTATAACGACAAGTTGAAATCGATAGGGATTCTTGTCAAGGCTCGGAATTTCCTGGTTTTCCAGGTAGAAGTTGTTTTCTGAGTTTCTCGCGTGTAACTTCTTTCTCCCTCATCTACTTTTTGCTAAAAATCTGCTACCATTTCGCGGTTATTGTAGAAAATCTGGAGACTAGATTTTCGGTGCAAAATTGGTTGACTTTAGCTTGAATCAGCCTGCATGTGCTGTGAATGCGCATCTACGAGATGATATCTGGTGTAGAAGTGAGAACTGGTTTAAAAGTTTCATGAGGTAGCTTGTGTCCTTAACGGATTATTGCATGCTTAAATTTCCCCCAGTTTACTAGGAATCACAATTAAGTTGCGAATCCACTTTGAGAAATGGTCCATTACTGTAGTGAATGCTTTGTGTGCCTTGCAGTCCACTTCCTTCTGTTGTATTTCGGCTTCTCGTAGGATTCAAAATCGTGTCATGCTTATGTTTTGGATCACATAACTTACCTTCAGCATGCCATGAAACTATCATATATAAAATCTCTTGTACAAAAACACGTTTGGTCACTGTAACTACAGACTGTATTTCAGGTTTGACTCGGTGTATTCAGAGGTGGAGAAAGGGGCAGAGGGAAGGGGCCCCATAACATGGTTATGGCCTAGGTTCATTGCCTCTAGAAGCCGCCTCTCTCTTCCCCTGGGCGTATTGCGTTGAGGATGATATTAGTTCTTATAGAATCAACTTCTTTTCTTTTCCAGTGTCCAATGTATTGTGCTCCCCAAATGCTTTTAGTTATTAATTCTTTGTACTTTAGGGAGATGTAGAATCAATTGCTTCAAAAAATCCAAAGGAACTTACTGCATTAATTGAGCAAATTTCTGGCGCTGATGAGTGCAAGAGAGAATATGATGAACTTGAGGAAAAGAAGGCCATGGCTGAAGAGAAGTCAGCATCAGCTTATCAGAAAAAAAGAACAATTGTGCTGGAGCGTAAACAGAAGAAAGAACAAAAAGAAGAGGCTGAGAAGCATCTTCGCTTGCAGGGAGAGTTGGTATGCATGTTTAACACGTCTTTCATAGTTTTCTGTTTTTTTATATATCTGATGGCATAGTTGGTAACTTGGTGAGACCTTCATATGGCCTTCATGAATTGTTTCTGGTTTTCTTAAGTTATGTATTGCAACGAATTCAAGGACCATATGTCTTTTTCTCCTTTGTAGTGGTTAATGCGAACATGCCACACCTATGAAATTTTGCATATATTTCTCGTAAAATTCCTGTTGTGAAAAGTGAAAATGGGCATGAAATTTATATAGTTGGTTAATTATCATGAGAGACAAATTCCTCTCCGTTCATGTCTCCTGGACATCGTTGTCTTTTCCAGAAGGGTAATGCTTCTCATATATAACCATACCTATCAAAATATGCTCAGTCACCTGCATAGGCTTGCTTAAGGTTTCCTGGAAGCTTGATGCCTAGGACCTGCCTAAGCTTTTGATTTGGATGCTTCCTTTTCTTTTCCTTTAAAATTTTTGTTTATGTGCCTCTGCTTGTGAACTTATTGATTATATTCATGAAAGATATTGGACATATATTTCTTGTTTCCTTACGAGTTCAGTTGTGTTCTTTTATATTTTATTTCGTTTTTCAAGTACCAATATAACCGTTGAATCCTGCCAAGGGCCTACTTAAAGCTTTTGTGAGGCATCAAGTGTAGGATTGCTTTAGCATTTATGGTGCTTATGGCATATTGAATTTCTCATATCATAAATCCTCTCATAAATTGTTTATATTGGTGAAGCTTCAAAGTATTATTGTATTCCTATATCTTTGGACATTCTTATTTTACATATGTTCCCAACTAACTTTCATTTACAAGAAGACCTTTCTGAAAATATAATTGGACTTGCAAAAGAAAGGAATCAAGTTGTTGGACATTTGAGAGACATTGAAAAGGAGAGGCTTCAACTTGTTGGACGTTTGAGAGTTGTCCTTTGTTTTCTTTACAAAGGAAACTCATCTAAGAAAATAAGAGTAGATGAACTTTGTCTTATTGTGATGTTATCCTGTCAATTTGATTGTGCTAGCCTAGAATCCAAGAAATGTTTCTCGATGCAAAAGTTTGTTGCATATTTTTGGTTATTAGAATTTGTATAACTGTAGGAATTTGTAGTGGATAACTGTGTGAGTTCACTTGTTAGACTGGTGCTGGCTGTATGTTCATCAATAATGTTATTGGACTTATTATTATGGCATGCAGAAAGCTCTGAAAAGAGAACACTTCTTGTGGCAAGTGTTCAATATTGAGAAGGATATAGAGAAGACGAACAGAGAACTTGAAAAAGAGAATAAAATCCTGGAAGAAAAATTAAAGGCACAGGATGAATGTCAACTTGAGATTGGTGAGAAGAACAAAGAAAATTCTGGTTACCTCAAAGAGATGGCGCTAGTCGAGAAAAGGATCACAAAGAAAAAGGCTGAACTTGATAAAAAGGTTAGTGGAAATTTCTCTTGAACCTGCTTCTTGAACAAATTACTTATGTACGTACTCTCTCCATGTTCCACATTCTTGTGGAGGATTGCGTTTATGCAAAAGCCATTGAATTTCAAGCTTGTCTTCTTTGAACTTGCATAATGTCTGTTTCGTTTATAGGTTTATATGATTAGTATTTTGCAGTCCTTGGGGTGCATTGAACTAGTTTCCGGATATGCCACTTAAAGCATGTTTTCAGAAACCTCGACGCAGAGACTCTTTAGATATTTTTGTCACTATGCATTGGTATATATATGATAGTGGAAGTGAAATATTCATGCAGAATCCAGAGCTCTTGAAGCTGGAGGAGGAGATCTCTCGTATTAGTTCAAAAATTAAAAGCAGCAAGAAAGAGCTGGAGAAAAAGAAGGGAGAAAGGAAAACACATGCCAAAGAAGTCGAAAGGCTTCAAAAGGAATTGCATGATGTAACTACAGCCATAAATAACCTAAATTTGGAAGGTCAAGGCGGAGAAAAGCTTCTATTGGCTGATGCTCAGATTAAGGAGTATCATAGGATGTAAGCATTTCTTGATCACGTACTGTAGTGAAATATGTTGCTCTGGCTTGACCTATTTGCATTGTAGGATGGTACCAGCACATGTTCTAAGCAATTTTTAGGTACTTAATTACTTTCATCTTTTATTATTCTGGGAGTTAGTATGTCTGTTTTGGAACACGTTCTTCTTAAACTTAGGGATGATGATCCTTTTGGATGCATTTGATAGAGTTGGATTTGTGGAAATAAGTTACCACTGCTGGATTTCTCCTTAGTGCGTAAATGCGTCCTTTTATATTACTATTCATGAGCCTGGGCACTGTAGGCTTTTGGAGGTTAGATAAACTTACGGATTATGCATATAAATATCATGGTTCAGTACTATGAACTTTAGAAAGTTGTTGCATGAATACTCTGTTTCTGTGTCTAGCATGTACATTCTAGTAAATTTAGTTGAAGTACATGAGCACAAATATCCGATTGCAAAATATGCTGTTAGTAAACATTGATAAATTGATTGTGATTTTGAAAATCTTGGGAGATGCTAAACGTTATTTGAGTATTCATTGTGTTTCTCTTGATAGGTGAAATATAATAAAAGAGTGTTCTGTTAGTTAAGAACTATATCCTTGTGTCATAAATATATTTTGCATTTTAATATAATCCTGACAACCATGAGACATGCAAAACGTTTTTGGCTACCTTTCTTCATGCTTGTATTCATTTCTACTATGCATTTTCTGAATGGCTTCGTGACATGAAAAGCACTGTTTGATTTTATGCCACTTTTCTTGTGATTTATTGACTGTTTTTTTCTTCTTCTGCTTCATCTTTCATTAACGTGTTGAAGTTTGATTTTGACAGTAAGGAGGAGGCTGGTCTCAAAACTGCAAAACTGAGGGACGAGAAAGAAGTTTATGATACACAACATCAAGCTGATGTAGAAGCCCTAAAAAATTTGGATGAAAACCTTGAACAACTAAGAAGCCGCGAGAAAGAACTAGCTTCTCAGGAGACTCAAATGAAGTCAAGATTGAAGCAGATTACTAGTGCAATTACAGAAAATTCAAATGAGTTAAAAAAAGCAAGAAAAGAGCTGAGTGATTTGCAAGACAAGCATCGGAAGTCTAGGTGGATCAACTGAACTATCTTGACTTTCACTTTTTTATTTTACTATCTGTCCCTAAACATATAAGAAAATAATTACTAAATTGACTTGCTGCGAAATGCCTCTTGATTCATTCCTTTTCCTTTTGATTTCTTAAGAATTACATGTATCTAGTATCTACAACAACCAACAACTAAGCCTTTTCCTATACTAGATGAGGTTGGCTATATGGATTCTTTGTTTTCAGAGAGCCCTATCATGTACCATGCAACTCAACATGAGTTAGATCATTCTTTATTGTTTCTTTTCAACACTTTTGTGGGGTCTCTTCTTTCTCTTTTGATATTTTTATAATGTAGCATTTCATACCTTTTTATTGGAGCTTCTTTTGGTCGTCTTTCTACATGTTCAAACCATCTTAAATGATTTTTCTCATTTTATCCTCTATTGGTGCCACTCCCAATTTGTTTTTAATAACCTCACTATGTATACAATTTTTTTTCTGTGACCACTCATTCATCTCAACATCTTCCATTTCTGCCATGAATATCTTTTCTATATGTTGCCATAAAATATAGCAGGTCTAGTTGCTGCCCTATAATACTTTAATGGCATTTCAACTTTAATGGTATCTGCTTAAGTGAATTGCTAAAATGGACTCAAGTTTTTGGCATGCTTCAGATTGATATAATTTGGATTCTTTTTACATGAGCATTGTCTTTTTCCTTTTTATCTTTAGAGGGTGGCATGACGTTGGGCATTTGATTTCATTTATTCTTTCTGATTCTAATAGGGTAAAATATGACAATCTGAAAGCTAAAGTTAGTGAAATTGAAGCTCAACTGCGAGAGTACAAGGCTGATATGCATGAAAGTGGAAGGGATAGGAGGGCATCTGAAGCAGTGGAAAGCCTCAAAAGGCTATTTCCTGGTGTCCATGGTCGCATGACTGATCTTTGTAAGCCCACCCAGAAGAAATTCAATCTTGCAGTCACTGTTGCAATGGGTAAATTTATGGATGCTGTTGTAGTTGATGATGAGCAAACAGGAAAAGAATGTATCAAGGTAAACACCTTCCTAATTGGAAATGCTGTCAATATCTTGGATACGATGGAATTGTGCCTGAATTGTCAATCCCTTCTCTTTCTAAAACATCATAAATATGAAGATATACAATTGCTGATTGAGGTAACCCTGGAAGAATAATTTCATGCTATCACTACTGCACATAAGATGATAGTGTGTGTATTTGATTCTGGCATTTTTCTTGTAGCATAAGTAACTTAACATCTATTCAGTTTCTTTTGCTGCCTTTTCTGTTCAAAATTCTTCCACACGTAGAGACAATCTTGCATAAGCACATCACATCTACTGCAGGTTGTATATAGCAGTGCTCTACTATGGTATGACTTGTGACTGACGTGTGATATCTCTCTTAAAACAAAACATTGGTATTAGGTTATCAGCTATTCATCTTCTTCTTGGTTTATTATTCTAAATTCCCTGGCTAACCATCCTGGAGATAAGCAGTTGTGCGCCGGGGGCTTCAGAATATGTTATGAAGTTGCAGAGAGGTTATGATATTTATTGTCCAGGTTGCTTTGTGGAAAATTTGCGTCACAAATGAGGCAAATGCTCGGATCCGTGCTTTTTGTTTTAATGTGAACAGATTAGTTAGTTTGCGTCACACAAGGATAATAAGTTTTTTTTTTCTAGATAAGAGTTCACTTGCATACTTGGTGCCAATTCAGGGTAGCGGATGGTTGCATTAGGATGCCAAAGTAACTTCGCTAGATGTTTTAGGATGGGGTGCACTCTTTTCAGCACTGATGCACCACATCCCATCAAAACTCAAATTAACGTGCTAAATTGAGAATAATGTGATGGTGGGCCATGGATCTCTTGATTCTCTTCACGAGTCCTTGTGTTACACTGTCTAGCTCATGCCATATAGTGTGAGAAAGGCTTGGTTAAGGTTAAGGAAATTTTCCACGATATACTGCAAGCTTTCCATCCCCGTCCTTCTAGTTATGAAGAACCATATTAAGCACCTAAGCAATACATTTACAAGTTCTGTTCCCGACGATCAATTAGATGAAACCCTACTGTGACGTAGGTGCATATTGGGCAGTGACAACTTTTTGAAAAGGGTCATAATTGCTTATTTATTTCTGTACTTACTGATATGGAAGCTGAACTTGAACCTGTATAAAGGTATTAGTTGCAGGGGCTTGCTTATAGGCAATGGGATTCAGTGTCACCCTCACTGTCTGTCCTTTTTTCTGCACTGTTGTGTTTGATATTGAAAATCTTGTTTTCAATTTCAGCCTAGCTAGTAGGAAGACTGTTATGGACTGGTACTGTTGGCATTTATGCTTGATCATTTGACAAATCTGCCTTTTGAGATTCAGAGTTTCAAACTTCATTTCTTATTTAGCTTCCTTATAAATGATGCCAACTCATTATTTGTCACTCTGTTCTGTGGAAATAATTATTATGTACCTCCCTCTATCCTTTTGTTTTCAACATCTTGACTATTGTCCATCTTGTTTGACATTTCAGTATTTGAAGGAACAACGCCTTCCACCTCAGACGTTCATACCAATACAGTCTGTCAGGGTAAAGCCAGTGCATGAGAAGTTGCGGACACTCAGAGGATCTGCAAAACTAATTTTTGATGTGATACAATATCCTTTAGTTTGTTCTCAAATTTTTGGTAGTTAGCAGTGCTGCTACATGGTAGCAGTATAATAACTCTAACATATCTCAGTTGTTCCTTTAGATTTTCCTTTAGCTTTTAGTAGAGATGCATACTGAAACCATTCTGCATTAACTATGCCTTTGATAGTATACTGAATTTGCTTGTTAAGATGCTGTATGGCCTTAACAATAGTACATTTGACCCCTTCTTGGAAAAGGCTGTACTTTATGCTGTGGGAAATACCTTAGTCTGCGATGGCCTTGAGGAGGCCAAGGTCCTCAGTTGGAGTGGTGAAAGATACAAAGGCAAGTTCTATCACAAAAATTTCTACTTTAAATATATGTTTCTCATTTCCTGACTTTAAAAATTCAGTGGTAACTGTCGATGGTATTCTCCTTACGAAGTCTGGTACAATGACTGGAGGAATTAGTGGAGGAATGGAAGCACGGTCACTCAAATGGGATGAACAGACAATTAAAGGTCAGTGTTCATTTCAGATTTGTTCTCTATGCTCATTCCTTGTCTACCTTGGTGTTGGTCAATTACTGACTGTGATATGTTTTTTGTGTTTTGCAGGCCTTAAGAAGAATAAAGATGACTATGAATTGGAAATGGAGAAGATCGGTTCGATTAGAGATGCGAAGATTAAAGAGGCTGATGCATCTGGCAAAATTGGTGGCCTTGAAAAGAAAATTGACTATTCCAATCTTGAAAAGGCAAGATGTACATTTACGAAAAGAGTAGAATACTAATGGCTTTGTATTTGAAGAGAACTTATAAAGCGTTAAGTTGTATAAATCTGTCTCTGTTTGGTGCAGTGGTATCCTTGGCTTGGACCTTATTTATTTTCATCTTCTATGTAGGTTAATTTCAATTACCTCTAAGTTTTTGCCTTTTAGTGGCATGCTCATCTTTGGACGTATGTTCATAGAATCATTTAATTGTCCTCTAGAATGAAGTCAACAGCAGTCTTATGTCAGTAAACATGCAAGAAAGATCTAGCAATTCTGTCTCTTTAAGATTTGCATGATGTAAGATACATGCTTACTAAACTTTGACGTTGCTTTTCATTCTTGTTCAGTTAAGCTTTACTTTGGTTTTTGTATGTGCCCCATGGGCCCAGTGACCATTGGATTTATTGCCCTTTTGTTTATGACACCAAAGCGAAACAGCTGTCAGATGACAGATACCTGTGTGGTGGCCTAAAACCTCGAGCGTCTCCCACATTCACATATAAACCTACTACTTGGCCATGTGGCAAGAGATGTGCAGTCTGCTTATGGAATTCAACCTCCTTCAATTTTAGTTCTTGTAAATTTGTCATCGAAAACACCAGTTAAGTTGTTGAACTCCTTTTTGGAAGAATTCCTGACTGGTAAATCCGTAAGGTGGTGTTAGAAGCAAATCTGAGCTATAAGTTGGCCAGTCCTAATTATACAGCAACCTTGTCTTGCCTGTTACCATGAAATCTGATGATAGGAGGATTTCAACTTTCAGGGCAGTTACAGTGGTTAGCAAACTATATCTAGAGCAACCCTGATCTCTAAGTTGGCATGTCTTAGCTATAGAGTCATGGCTCTTACCTGTTACCATGAAATCTGGTGATAGGCGTACTTCAAAGTTTTAGAGCTGTTATGGTGTTTATGCATACTCAGCATCTAAACTGCTCGAGTTTTCAACGAAAACATGATAGGGAACCAGTATATAATCAATAATAATATGCATGTTTTCTGCCACATTTACCAAAATTGGTGCATTCATATATTATGTGAAAAGGCTTAGTTGTTTTTTGCATTCATATATTGAATTACCAAAGGAGTTCTATAAATTATGCATTTGTTGAGCAAGAAACACTCGGTATAAGAGACTTCATATTAGTCATCCACTGTCTTACAATGATAATCTAGCGTTCTTCATTTCTCTTTCATCTTTGTCCCTAGCTTAACAAGCGGATTTCTCTGCAGAAAACTATTGAAGAGAAAATTTCAAAGCTAAGCCAAGAAAAAAGGAACGTGGAAGAGGAAATTAGCCGTCTTGAACCTGAGTGCCAGAAGGTTTATTCTATGTTGCCTTCTGATGTCTTGCAACATGCAGTAGCTATATTTTCTTATATGACATCTTTCTTTCTTCTTGTGATATCATAGTTTGAAACATACATCTCAAACAGAGCCCGAGACATTTTAAAGCTGGAAACAAGGATCAATGAGATTGTTGATAGGATATATCGGGACTTCAGTAAGTCTGTGGGGATCAATAATATTCGTGAGTATGAGGAAAATCAACTCAAGACAGCACAAAGAAATTCAGAGAGAAGGCTTAGCTTGAACAACCAGTTGTCAAGGCTGAAGTACCAGTATGTGGTTCATGTAACTTGAGCCTTCAAACCTCTTTTTCTCTTGTTTGTCTTTGATGATTCTCAGTTTACTTTTGCTGTATGTTTTTTTTAAAATTTTACTATATTATCTTACACTACATCCTTAGTACCTTCGTTGTTATTCATGCACTAAAATACCTGCATTTGGGCCCTTAAGAGCTAGGACGTCATATCTTAGCTCTAAGCCACATAGTACTGCATACTATGAGTGGACATTTACTTAAATGATATTGTGTAAATAAGCAGACCCCTTAATTCAGTTCGTTAAAAGTAGTTTAAAGCTAAATTATCTAAGATGTCAATTATTGGGTTCCGATAGAAATTTTTGAAGATTTATGAGCTACTAGTAACCTGTTTGCATGTCTATAAATCTAATGCATTTATTTGACTTAATATTTTAAAAGCTTATAGCATGGTATTATTATGTTCAAAGTTCAGCAAGAATTTTCTCATAAACTTATTGAGAGAAGAATGTTTTTCCATGGGCATAGTTTACTCGTATTATATATATATTATGTAGGCATGCATGTATATGACCTTTATTTGCATGTGTAATTCAAACTTGTAATAAGACACTTGTAACGTAAAACACTATATTGCATGGTACTTGTTTTTGTTTAGAATCTTTATAATTTATTCAACAACTTTTAGGAAGAAAAAATTGTGATACATTTTGACCCACTATTCTATCGTACGCGAAGCTGTGTTGTAAATTGGCCTAGGACAACTATGTCTTGTTACATCTTTTTGATGTGTTTTACCTTGTCACATTAATTAAATTGAAGAATTCGGTGTTGGATTGTCAGTGTCTAAGGTTAGGACTGCAAGTCATTTTCCATTATATAAAAGGTACGTGCTCTTTAAGTGCCATGGCACCGTTCTGGTTAACCTTTCTGAGTTTTGCAAGAATTTATCAACTTTGTTTTGTCTGAAGTATGGTATGATTCCATATCTTTAACCATTGTTTTTTTTCAATCTATTGTAGTTTGTAGTTGCTTGAGTAACAATCTTCTTTTTGGTTTTCTTCAGACTGGAATATGAACGGAAAAGAGATATGGATACACCAGTTTCAAACCTTGCTTCTTCTCTTAGTTCACTAGAAGAAGAGCTGAAGAAATTGCAGAAGAAAGATTCTGAAATCAGACAGGCAATGGAGGAAGCTGAAAGATACATCGAAGAGCTGCAAACTGAAGTAGATGGTACTTATACCATTTTCTTTATATCATGGCAAATTTGCTTTGAACGTCATACAACATACATATTCTGACCTTTGCCTTAGTTTTGCTCTTTTGATTAGGCTACCCAAATCAGTCTCCTAAGGGGAGGATTTAGAACAAGTTACTGAGCTTGGAAAAGTTGCTTCTATGTTTTATCCATCATGGACACAGGCGACTCAAAGCCCAATTTTAAGATAATGAAGAAATGCGATCCTTTTGCCTTAGTTTTGCTCATTTCATTAGGCTACCCGGATTTAGAACAATTTACTAGGCTCAGAAAAGTTGCTTCTATGTTTTATCCATCGTGGATAAAGATGACTTGAAGCCCAAATTTACGAGAAGGAAGACATTCAATCTTTCTAATTTGATATAGGCTCAGAAAAATTGCTTCTATGTTTTATTCATCGTGGATAAAGATGACTCCAAGCCCAAATTTACGATAAGGAAGAAATTCAACCTTTTTAATTTGATGTAGGCAATGTGCATTGTTTTCCAAAGAGAATACACCTGTAATCTAGAAAAGGACATTTGCAATTTATTGGGCTTCCTGTATTATGAACCATGTTCCTCAAGAGAAAAAAATAGACAATTTTCCATCTCTCCATAATTCTCATGTGTGCATGATTAGACGCTAAGCAGTTCGTGCAATCCTTCAAGGAAGTTATAGTTACTAGAACCTCCAGCCATGTTGTCTTGAGATATAACCTTGAAAATTACTGTAAACAAGTGTTGCACAAATATAGATTCTTGAACCAAAACATCGACAAGTGATGTCTGCCCATCTGTTTCTGTCCGGACACTTTTGGAGAACAGTTTCTTTGCTTGCAAGTTGCAACAACTGAGATCTTGCGGTTCCCAGATTCAATTTTCACATAATTGTCTATTTCTAAGAGTTCATTGATTCATTCTATGTACTTCCACTTATATGATCTTTGCAGTTAGAACCGAATCTACTCATGGCTGATTGACTTGCCTTTTATCCGTTATTCATAGAATGGAAATCAAAGGTAGAAAAGTGCGAGAGTAACCTCTCAGAGTTGAAGAAGAAAGGAAATATTGTACAAGGTGACATTAACAAGTTAAAGCGCCAGATCGGGTCCAAGGTTTGATTCTGAACTTCCGTCTGCGAACTTGTTTTCATGTTGAATGTCGCCATTGCAAAACAATTAGCGAAAATTGGTTTTGTTCTTTTATGATCAGTGTCTCCCTCACACAGCATTGAGCTGCAATTTGCTTTCCTTCAACTTTTCTTCTAAAGTATGCCACCTTTAGTATTTAAGAATTTCTCGCATAGCAGGAAACGCTGATTGAACAACTTAAGTCACGCACGAAGGATATATTGGAGAATTGTGAACTGCAGCAGATTACACTTCCAACAGTCGGTGACCCAATGGAGGTTGGGTCATCCTCACAGCCAGTAAACTTCGACTACAATGAATTACGGAAATCAGGTCTCCGTGATATTAGAAGTTCTGACAGAGACAAGAAGGAGGCTGAATTCAAGCAAAAATTGGATTCCTTGACATCTGAAATTGAAAGAACAGCGCCTAACTTAAAGGCACTAGACCAATACGAGGCTCTGCAAGAGAAGGAGAAAGAGGCAATTGAAGAGTTTGAAGCTGCTAGGAAAGAAGAGAAAGAAGTTACAGACCGGTACAACATGGTAAAGAGGAGAAGGTATGGAGGTTGTGTGTTGTTCGAACTTACCTAATTGTCACCATTCTACTTTTTCCCGTACACCTTGTTTCTTGAGTTGAGAACCTTGCCAGAGTGCTTCTACCCTCTTTAATATTGTTCCATCCATTGAGCTCTTCTGCTGCTTAGATCTCATGGTCACCGCCTTGGCCCCAATCGGGCCTGCACATTAGGCCCTATGACATAGCCGCATCGGTAATGTACCTTGCTATCAGATTGACAGCATCCTTCACCTAAAGTCTTTTTCAGCCAAAACGCTAGTAGATGAGAGGAGAGACCTTGGGGATTTGCACGTGGTTTGCTTAATGGTTGAAACGATATAAGTATTTGCCACCTATTGAACTGCAGGTACGAGCTATTTATGGAGGCTTTCAACCATATTGCTGAAAATATCGACAAAATATACAAGGAGCTTACCACTAATAGCACACCTAACATGGGGGGCACTGCATATTTAAGCTTAGAGAATGAGGATGACCCATTCCTTCATGGAATAAAGTACACTGCAATGCCACCTTCAAAACGGTTCCGTGATATGGAACAATTATCTGGTGGGGAAAAGACTGTGGCAGCTTTGGCTTTGCTTTTTGCAATTCACAGGTACACTTTATAACTCAATTAGTACGTCTTAGTTCCTCATGACAATTTTCAGCCTTTTCACCATTTTCATTTTAAAATGGAATGGGGAAATTTCTATACAAAACTTGCCCACTTGTATAGCTAGCTATTGACACCTCTGGCCTGAATGCTCATTAACTGTGAACATGGTTTTCTCTCATACACAGACGTGCATATTCTCATACAACTTGCCCACTTGTATAGCCTTTGCTCATTCGTAGGAACTCTTCGCTTTCAAGCTGACACGGTCTATCACTTACATTTTTTTTAGGTTCGTTTAAAATGGGTCTCTTCTTTGCCTAAATCTGTGATTGTTTTGACTGCATTCAGTTACCGTCCTACGCCCTTCTTCATACTTGATGAAGTTGATGCAGCGCTGGATAATGTGAATGTCGCAAAGGTGGCCCGTTTTATATGTGCAAAATCGTGCGCGTCTGATGGTGTACAGGAGAAGAATGGCAAGAGGTTCCAATGCATCGTTATCTCACTCAAAGACAGCTTTTATGAGAAGGCCCAAGCGCTGATTGGAGTTTGCAGAGACTGTGAGAAAAGGTTAACACCTCTCTCTCTCTCTCTCTCTCTCTCTCTCTCGTAAAATGTGTTGATGGGTACGATTTATTCTTTGCAGCTGCTCAAGGGTCCTGACTTTTGACCTCACACGGTACAGGGAGTCATGAAATGTTTATTTACAGTAACTGTAACAGTATTGACACCAGTGAGTATGTAGCTGTCTTTTTTAGGTGATAAATTGTTCTGTAGTGTTATGGAAGCTTCATCTACATAAAAGCACGAGTGCAGCTGGTAACTTGCAGATCGTCTGATTGTAATCAATGGTGAATCTGGCGTTTAGTTGTCAGGTGCTAACCTATTTGTTTGGAAAGACAAGGCCCACTGTTGTCCTTTCTTTTTAATTAATTAATTGGCGAGTAGTGTTAGTCAGGTACCCACCAGATGCAGATCCAGCAAATCCAACTACTGGCCCAAGTCTTGCCATCTGAGATTTCTGAGCCGACCCCTAACAAGATGACCAACGTACAAATTGGGTTTAGTCGGGTGGCTTTGGATCCAAATCTGGTTGGGAAGTCTGACTCTAGTTTTCAGGACAGACCGAACCCAGATTGAGGGTGGGTTGACCCAACTACAACTCATTCTATAATATAAAGTTTTGTTTTAGTAGCTTGTGGTTTGCAAAAAATGTTGCTTCAATATCGTACTTTTTTTAACACGTTAGTGACACTTGGCTTATGTTTTTTATGTCATTTAGAGACCAAGATTATTGCCAACATATAATCTTGTTTGATTTATCCAATATGGTATGCTTACGTGATATTGATGTTAGCATTACATCAGATATTATAAAGCAACAAAACATAATGACATTGCCAACATAAATATGTTGTGTTATGAAGTAAACAATGTTATTTATTGGCCTCAAAATGATTTAAAAGTACAAACATTATCAAACTACATTAGTAATTATTATTTATTGGTCTCTAAGTGACATAAAAGTGCAAACTGTAGGTCATTAAGTGTTTATAAAACTACATAATAAGTAATAATTTAAAAAACCACAGTATTAAAGGGAAGTTTAACTTACTAATTCAAAACACCCCTAAACCTAGCGGCAGACCCTTTTTGGGTTGGGCATGAAGTTGCCACCGCGAGCAACAGTACCAGGCTAGGCTTGGGGAAAAGGTTAAGCGCTCCTGGAAGCAATAGGTGCCCTCGTCCGACTCAAACTCATATCATTCGGGGCACTCTGACCACGCTTTGCAGTCTGAGGTTTAGTCTATGTGCGTTCGTTGAGGTTGTATTTGCATCCGTCTTTTGAAGCAGAGAAGCATTTGTACAGGGTTTCAACAAAAGGAGAAAGGACCAATTCTGATCATTTAACCATCCGAGAGGGAGCTGAACTTCTAGGTTAGGGAAGATTCAACCATACCTATGGTTTTACAATTTAGAACAATTATGATCTCAATCTGCGCAGAGTACATTTTAGTTTAAAGGAGAATTACTTGATTGTTTAACTTTATCAATTGTCTACTCAACATTGGACCCCATAACGGTCTGCGTGACATCTTGAGGTTTCTTCCTCAAAAGCTCGTTCTTTGCTTTTTGGCAGAAGCTGCATTATACGTTGGGTCTTTTTCAATAAATGTGGAGAACAATCTCAGGCACGATCAAGAGAGAGATATAGCCTTAGATTCAATCTTTTGCACTTGTAATTTTTCTTTACTCATCCATTGTAGTCTGAAACCCAATTGGCAACTCCAAACAAATTCATACAAATAAGGGCCAAATAATGTGCATCAGATCATGGTTCAAAACAAAGCAATTTATCTGTCTTTGTCATTCACACGGCAATTAGTTTTACCCCAAGAAATTTGGTTCTTGCCGAGGGCACCTTACTCGTCGATCCAATAGCAAAATTCTCATTGGATTGTTCCATCCTGTTCGGTCCTATCTGGTGCAACTCTATCAAGACAGCCTCTTTATTTCACTAAGAAGGTAAATTGTTTAAATCCCACCACATATCTGCTGTTAACATTATCAATTTGATAGATTTCAACTTGACACAGTACATTTATTGTCAAAAGAAAAATTTTAAGGGTGCATTTCCGCCATTGATTTTACATATTCCAGAAAATTACCAAGAATGTTATAATACACACACACACACACACACACACACACAGAGAGAGAGAGAGAGAGAGAGAGAGAGAGAGAGAGAGAGAGAGAGAGAGAGAGAGAGAGAGAGAGAAGCCTCATTTACCTTGAATTGCTTATACTAAACTATAGTTGGCAAATGTGAGCACAACACTGGGATGATTAATCTGCCATTCCTTCTTGCCTTTTAGCATTACAAAAACAAGGACGGGTTCACAGAGCCACCGAAGGCTGCAATTAGCAGTGCACTGCACAACATGGTCAGGGCCCCCGAACCCGGGCTCAGCGACTTGTTTGACCCACCGAATGGACCCGGTGCGGCCTCAGGCGAACTAGTTTCCTTTTCAGAACCCTGCAGTTTGCATGGAAAAAACAAGGTATTTCAGACCTTTTGGGTTCGGCTTATTAAGATCAAACTTTCAATGTGAAATAACACTTTTGGGGGTATTATAAACATTCTCATTGGATCTGGATATTGCTTATTCCTTGCTAGGCTCAATAGGATCCAGATCACAGAGTCTAGTAGCTTTTAAAGCGGATCTGGGCCTCGACTTGCCTGGGTCAAAGCCAGATCCACCCCATTGACACTCGTAATAGCTAGACAGGGCATTTATTTCCTTCTCTTAGACAATTACTTCATATTTATAAATAGCAATATACTATTATTAATTAAGAAAACCAACAGAGAAAAGTTTTAAAAAGGTAAAAATGGAGAGAATTTTACTATAAAATCCAGCTAATATGACATGCTGGAAACCATTCACGAGTTGATCTCATGAATGGTGGAAGTGTTCTAGACGAGTGGATCCTCTTGGGTACGTTGAGGAGGCCAACAACAGATGGATGCACCGGTATAGAACAAATGACCAGCTTGAGAGTCGAGCCAGTAGACGGGAGAGCTATAGCTTTGTGCGAAACAAAAGCCTTATGTTAATAAAAAAGGATCTATTACTTACCGTGCATGACTGAACATCTCCACGCCCACACAACAGCTTCCCATTCAGAGAATCAACGGCTTCGAAGGAACCTCCACCCACACTCCTCTGCAAATCAAATAAAAAAATCACCAAAATAAAATGTTTAAATCTTTTAAAAATAACTGAAGATTAAACCAAAGGAAATGCACAAACCTTGTAGTAATCAACAGCCAGAAAATTGGCCCAGCGATTGCCGGCCGACGTATAACATGTTTCAGTCGCGCTTTTGAGACTGCCGGAATTGTCAACACAAGCCATCAACCGCACCGGAATGGACGGAAAGTGGTTAATGAGCACCAGAGATTTGGTTTTATCGTCCAGAGGGGAAGATTCGGCTCTGTTTGTGCATGTTCCGTTCATACCAGCATCACCATCTAAGAGAACACCATTTGCACTAAAAATAGTTTAGCATCAAAAGAAGGCCGCCCGAGGTCATAAGCAAGTTTCCTTCCTCTAGCATTCACCATCTAATTCCTGACACCTATCTATCATACGACGCCTCTTCACACGACCATACTAACCCCTAACACGCTTAACGTGGTTTGGACATTTAAAAAGGGAGCTGGACCAACTCAGTTTACAAGGTCTAAAAAGGTAGATGGCGACCATGATGAAATAGAATTCATGCAACACCAACTCATTGGGAAAAGCTTGGTTTTGGTTTTGGCTAGATGTGTCTACAGTGACCTCCAAATGCTTAATAATGATATATATATGCATACACATACGTATATTGAATAATATAATAATATATATATATATATATATATATATATATATATATATATATATGTGTGTGTGTGTGTGTGTGAGAGAGAGAGAGAGAAAGTCATACAATACTTAGATGCTAATAAATCTCAATCATCCATCTTTGAAATTTAAATTTAAAAGCAAAAAGTAACAACAACAACTAAGCCTTTTTCCATATTGGACGGGGTTGGCTACATGGATTCTTTGTTTCCACATAGCCCTATCATAATTTGTAGAATCCATGATAAATAAGTCCAACATAGTTCTACGTTGGCTGTCATAAATGAGATTTATTATTGAATATGTATGTGTCCATCCTGTTTATATATTTACCATTGCGGTTTAGAACTAGGTTTGTTCTGGTCCACAGATCTAACTCGTTCATTTGCATCACCAAATCCGAGTTTGGTGCCCCATTTATTGCTTCGCGACCACAATGATCACTCTCCTATAGCAAGGACAGTGATTCAGTGCTGGATCCAGAACCAAAACTAATGTGTGCTTCATATACCAGATTGATCGATGAGATAGATTCGTAGCCATCGATCTAGGAACTATTAAATGGCAAATTATATTGGCCTCCTTTGGGTTAAGGAAAAGAATCTTACATTGATTTTCAACTATGTAATTCCACTCGTATGCAATTCCTTCGGTCTGCTCCTTGGAAGCAATGGATGTGAAAACCAACAGCCTCTCACTGTTGGCCACCATGTCTCGAACCAGCGGCCAATCTTGACCGTTCTTCGGCATCTTCGACACCGGAAACCAGTACTTGCTCAATCCGGAGTCATTAAAGACCTTAGTCAGTGCATTGGGAGTGTGAACATAGTCCTCCAAGATCAGCGTGATGATCTCAGATGGATTTGCAGACATGAATGCTTCAATCTCTTTTAGCGTGTCGATTGCTGGCTCCTGTCCAAAGATGAATATGATTGACAGATTACTAATAATATTAAGAATTACAATTCATATATCAATGGTAACACCATGTCGTACCGTATGTAGCGCATAATTTTCTTAATACATTCTTCAAACAACAAGCTTTTAGATGTAAGAAAATTGACTCCTCGTGCGTATGAATAGATGGTCATCAGCGGCCGACGCGAATGTAGTTTATGCTTCTACATGTTTGAGGTCGCCAACCAAAATAGAAAAATTTGTTTCCTCGTAGCAAGATTGATCAAGTCCTTTGCGCATTCATTGGGACGTGACAGTAATACACGGTTGGTGCATGTATAAGTATATCACTCATATTAGGAACTCTAAATTTGATGGAAATGGTTGGGTAGCTGAGTAATTTCCACATAGCAACCAGACTCAAAATGATTAACAATATTTCCAAAGAAGGTTCTTTCTTTTTCAATCTTTTCTTTTGGTACACAAGAGACAACAAACAGGTTTCAAACTCATGACCTTCAACTTGTGAATTCACCCCCTACCCTGGTGAGCTATTGTTTTTTGTGATGTTTCCTTTTCGATTTATGTGGCTAAGGTCTAAAGTTTAAACCAAGTACATTGTACCGGCAAATTTATTTAACCATATAGGCAAACTGTGATGGATCGGTGTATATATAATGAGGTTATTAAGAATAAATTGAGAGTGACTGATATATAATAAAATAAGAGAAAATCATTTAAGATAGTTTGGATATACAAAAAGACGATAAAAAAAACCGAGAAACTATTAAAAGAAAAGAGGAAGACAATAAAAGTATTGGAAGGAAATAATAAAGAACCATTTAGCTTTAACAATATCATTTCTAGTTCCAACCTTCCAAATCTCGTTTCCAGTTCCAGCCTTCTTAATTCATCCTTGTCCGATCTTCTTAACCTCTTGTCTGTGCTAGTTTATGGTAGCTTCCACTTGGGTTTGATGCTAATCTATCATGTAAAGTCTAGACGTGGGTGGAAGACAAACATTAACAGCATGCTTAAATGGAAGTATCAAGCTCATGCTTAAATCTAAACACCACCTTGTTCACATTTGCCATCTCCACAGCGAACTCTCTTTTTCTTTTTTTCTTTTCATTTCCTCAATTAGACATGAGGTCCTCCA